>CABHPR010119436.1:1389-12047 GCA_902168415.1 Peromyscus melanophrys
TTTTTTTTTTTGAGACAGAGTTATTCTGTGTCCCAGAAATTCCTAGCTGTCCTGGATCTCGCTCTGTAGACCAGGCTGGCCTAGAACTCACAGAGATCCACTTTTCTCTGACTCCTTGTGCTGGGATTAAAGGTGTGCACCACCACTGCCTGGCCAATAGTTTCTGATAAAGAACATCTTTTTAGTAAAATATGTAGGTTTCACATATTTTCTGTATTATTTACTGTGCTTTTATCATTCTGGAATCCTTTCGTGAATATGGATTTACTAGATTCTCACCAAAAGCCAAAATAAGAACTAGGGGGAAAACTATTTTACAACTCAGTCCTTGAAAAGCAGGCCTGTCTCTGGGCAGTGGCGGCACATACCTTTAATCCCAGCACTCAGGAGGCAGAGGCAGTGGGTCTCTGTGAGTTCGGGGGCCAGCCTGGTCTACAAAGCAAGTTTTAGGACAGCCAGGGCTGTTACACAGAGAAACCTAGTCTCAAAAAAAAAAAAAAAAATGTAGGCTTGCCACCCTTTCAGCAGTAAGTAAAGTGTGCTTTCAGCAGTAAGTAAAGTGTGGAACTAGAGCTTTGTCTCAGACCTAATCCCAATCCTGGCCTCCCTTGTCAGAGCACAGAGGCCATTGTGTACCTAATGCAGTTTTAATTTTCAAGCAGCCATTGGGTACTTTGAGGTCAGAATGCAGTACAGCTTCAGATAAAGCAGAATTGCCCCACATACTAGAAGTCCATTAGTTGGTCTGTTTTCTGGGTAGCTTTAAATTGGGAACAAGGTAGAGTTGACAGTTGCCCCCATCTCCTCAAGCATAGAACCAACTCCTTCCAGGACTAACAAAGATGGCTGGGAGCCCTGAACTCTCAGCTGTGTCTGCTCTTCCACAGCAAAGACCAGGGCTGAAAGCATAAACCCATGGGTTTATGTCAACAGGAACGGCTATTGTCAGTTCCTTTTCGACAGGTGAGGGGGCAGGGAAGGAAGTCATCACCTGAGCCAGGACCCTGCCTGAGGCCTCAGAGAGCCAAAGAGAAAAAGAAACCCACCTCTCAACTATGGGCTTTAATTGTGCAGGAATCACTCCCTCCGGTCTCCACTGTTCTCATCTCACAGAGAACAACTAAATCAATATCCTCTTGACCTCATGGGGAAAAATATAATGTTTCTCTACATGGTGTCCCCAAGACCACAGTACCAGCAGAACCACACCAAAGTGCTATGGAACAACTAGATTCCAGGCACTTCACACACCTTGGATCCCTGAGCCTGCGTGGCATGTGTATGTGCGTGTAGGATGCATACATGTGTGTCTGAGGGTGTGTAGACCCATGGGCAGACATATAGAACTATAAACTCAGTTTCAGCTAGGCTTGCTGGCCACAGAGCTCTTGCTGTCTGCCTGTCTCTATTCCCCAACCCCCAATGCTTCAGTTACAAGTACTCCCAGCCATGCAAGCCCGGCTTTTGTGTGTGTGTGTGTGTGTGTGTGTGTGTGTGTGTGTGGAGTAGGGGGGTGTTACATATTCGAACTCAAGTCCTCATGCTTACATACCAGACATTCTTACCCACTGAGCTATATCCCAGCCCCTAACAGTCCCTTTTGAAAGATCTTGTACTATACGTTCATAAGGACCATTTTAGGGAAATTTCTCCTAAAGCTCTTCTTTTTCTCATCTTAAAATCATATCATATATTTTTTGGATTGTACAAACCTGCACATCTACAGTTCACTCGGATGCACCGAAGCATCTCTGTCTGTGAACAATTTTCTTTTCTTTGCCTTTTGTACCTGACTCTTACCCCTGTATTTCCCCTCAACTACTTCCCCCTCTACCAGAGCTCTGGCAACATCTATCTCAGCCTAGTTTCCCGTCCCTTATAATCTTCAACACACATGATCGCAGACTACATGTGACACACATACAAGTGTTGCATTTTGTGTCACTGAAATAGAAATTCTTAAAATTTCTTTCCAGTTTCTGCTTTTTTTTCACTCAACAAAACCTGATAGAAAAGACTACACTATAAGATTCAGCTTCAGTTTGCTCTTTTAAATGGTTACATATGTTTCCACAATGTGTATGAATCATAACTTAATCTCTTCCTGCTGATGGATGCACTTTGGCTCCCTATTCTTATAAACAATAAAGAAATTAGCGTTCTTGCATATTGTATTTGTTTTATGTCTAGTGTACAGATTCTTCTCCATAAGACCTCTGTGTTTTGCTATCTGTATTCTTGAAGAATGATATGCATTTTATCATTTTATTTACAGAGTTAAATATATTTTTATTTTTTGATAAGTCAGCTTGCTTGCTAAATAAGACAATACTTATCTGAGTGATATTTCATATTAAAGTACTTCCCCCCTTACTTGTCATTATATACAAGTGTTTAGGTATCAAGGTGTGACTGGTTATAGAAATATGTCGGGCGGTGGTGGTGCATGCCTTTAATCCCAGCACTCGGGAGGCAGAGGCAGGCGGATCTCTGTGAGTTCGAGGCCAGCTTGGGCTACCAAGTGAGTTCCAGGAAAGGCACAAAGCTACATAGAGAAACCCTGTCTCGAAAAACCAAAAAAGATCTTCCTTAAAAAAAGAAATATGTAATATGTTGAATTTTATTTATTTGTTTGTGTGTGTGCTCTTGCACGTGTGTGTGAAATCCAGAGGACGACTTTTGACTCCCCCCGGCTGAGGACCGAACCCAGGGCCTTGTGCTTGCTAGGCAAGCGCTCTACCACTGAGCTAAATCCCCAACCCCTTAACTTTTTTTCCCTTTTTTTTTTTTTTCAGAGGACGACTTTTAGGAGTCGGTTCTCTCTAATCATGTTGGGTTCTGGGGATGGAACTCCAGTTGTCAGGCTTTGCAAACACCACCATCTTGCTGGCCCAATATTAAATTTAAATGCCCTTCATTTCCTGGTGTTCCAATTTCCCCAAGCACTGTGGTGTTCTACATCAGAATCTCACTATTACTACGTGTCACGTGCAAAAAGATTGAATTCTGTGGCACTGCAAGGAATGATGTAAGGAAGAAAACAAATGACAAAAACTAGCAAAACCAAACCGGATAACCCACCTTCCAAATTTCAGAAAATATTATCTGAGAGGGGGGAGGGGGAGGGAGAGGAGGGAGAGAAGAGGGAGGGAGGAAGAGACAGGGACAGGGAGGGAGACAGGGAGCAATATAGGGAAGGAGAGAGAGAGAGAGCAGAGATGGATGGATAGATGTGTGGATGGATGGATGAATGGGTCATAAGAACAAAGACAAACTCCTGATATTTGGCCGTCCCTGTCAGCAGCTGAATCTGATGGGATCTGGTTTTCTGCAGTGTTAAATACACAGGATCAGTCAAGGGCAAAGGGGCGTTTTATGAAAGCAACAGCGTTTCTTTTTTTCTTTTCTTCCCCTTTCTCATTTGAAAGTCCTTATTTTAAAAAATTACATGGAAAAGAAGAAGGGGGGGCGCTCTTACCAGACACCTCTCAATCAATTCTTGATCAATATTGTTTACCTCTTGGACTTAATTATGCTCCTGCCTCAGCCTCCAGAGTAGGTAGGACTACAGACATACCCGATCTTGCCAAGCTTGATTTGTTTGGTTGGAACATGTCTATATGTTCAACAAGCATCAAAGTGTACAATTTCCTTGAGGCCATTTCCGAAGGACGATTTACAGTTCATGAAAAATAGCAAGATTCAAAATAGGCAGTTTAAGAAAGGCCTGAGCAGCACAGGAAGGGGCAGGAATGAGATACAGCAGAGAAAGGACTAGACTTTTGACCTGAGAAACAGCAGTTTAAACATGGAAGAAAAGACATACATAGGATAGCCTGCATAGGCCGAGCTGCTGTGGAAGCACATTCCAGGAAAATCTTAAGAGATTACTTTAATAATAAACCATGCATTCTTCAGCAAGCTGTCACGGGATTAACTACCCCTTTCTAGGCTGGGAGCACAGTCCAGATTCCACCCCACCCCACCACAAGCAGGTTTTGTGCAAACGACAATCGTTTCTGTGGGGACTGTGGTTTTTAAAACATTGCATTTAAATTTTTTTGCCTACCTTAATTTTCTAAACAAATTTTGGTGGTGATAAAAAAAAAAAACATCATGTTGTCCACAGTTGAACCTCTGGGTGGGCTTTGACATGCTTTTCCTTAGGAGAACATGTTCATTTTAGACTGACTGAAAAGTTAGCAGCATAAATGGGACAGGAAACAGCACCTCCTGGGATAAAAAGAGTTAAATTTATTTTTATTTCTTTTTTTTCCCCCCTACATAATGTGAGCAGGACATTGAGCTACTGCCAAGACCAGTATCAGCACCCTAGAGATAGAAAAACACACTTCAAACCGGAGTCCTCCACTGCTGTCTCTTTAGATGTCTGTATAAAACAAGGGTGTCCATTTTGAGCTGCAACATTGAGACCACTGCTCACAGACGAGCTATTTGGGCCCAAATCTTCTCTTCACACTGCAGTTCAGAGCAGATGGAATCCTTTTCTTTCTCTGGCTTCTAAGGCAAATCGCTTCCTTTTACTAGGAACCGAGTTAACACATTTTAGAAATAGTTTTTGAACTATATTGATAAAGATACAGGCTTGGGTGAGCACTTCCGAGCTGAGAAAATGATGCATGCTTTTTGGAGACCTGTTTCTTTTGTATTATCAAAGCCTCCGTTTGCTTGAATGGACTGCCTTTTATGTTTTCTAATTTCTGAGTCTTTTGAAATGAAATCATTTCTTTAGACTTCTGGATTTTAGACACAAAGTGTGATCTCCTCAGAGGAAGCTGACTTAAAGTACTCACCTAAGTGTTATGTATTCACGGAACTATAAGGCAGACCTCTTGTCATTCACAGAAAGTCTTTATTTTTTTTTAACACAATCATAGAAAATTACCTCAGAGGAATATTGGAAGTTGCTGGCACTACCTCCTGTACTGTGCATACCCAGGTGTGGAGGGAATGCAGAGGTCAGGAGGGGCAGCATACTGGCCAGCTGTGCTCTTCTGTGTCCTTTGCTCTCCCTGCACATGGACTGTCTCAAGCCTGACCTACTTGTGAGCAGAAACTGCCACTCACGTTGAGCTACCTCAAATTACACAGTGGCTTTGCAGCTGGGGCTAGGCATGGACCACAAAATACATCCTTGGTGCGCCATAAGCCCGATTTGAACCCTTGGTTTTCAGTGGTAAAATGCAAGTCCATTGTGTTGCTTACTCAATAAAATCAATAACCCATTACATCCAAGTGACAATTTGTCATTTTCATAGCCCGTACATTCTGCTTCCAACAAACGAGGGAACAGGGAGGAGAGGGAGAAGGAGGAAGAGGAGGAGCAGGAGGAAAACAGACAAGAAGAGGTCTAAGAAAAAAGGACTAAATGAAATAACAAAGCAAAGAGAGGAGGAGGAAGAAGAGGAGGTGGAGGGGACCTTCCCAAAGCGTGATTTCCTACGTCCTTAAAGAGCACCACTGTTTCTATGGATATCTGACAACTGTCCCTGACTTTAAAATATGCAGAAAAGAAATTGCAAGCTTCCATATGGTCTCTGGGGTCCGCTCTGCCTGGCATCTAGAGTTGAGCATGGATAGAGACAGTTTTCAACATTTCTTCTCATATCTCAAGGGTTTTTTTTGGGGGGGGGCGGGGGGTTCTAGACAAAGTTTCTCTGTGTAGCTTTAGAGCCTGTCCTGGAACTCACAGAAATCAACCTGCCTCTGCCTCCAGAGCGCTGGGATTAAAGGCGTGCGCCACCACTCCGGGCGATATCCCAAGGTTTTCATGAAAGATTTTTTTTTTTTTAAATGCTGTAGAAACTGGCAGACAGTCATGTTATCTGCATGTGGGTGGGTAGCCACTGAAAGGAAATCCAGAATACAACTTGCTTATATCACAAATGTAGATCATTAGATAGATGCTAAAGTGTTTCGTTTAGGCCAGTTTCACGGAGAGAATATGGTCTTGCATGTGTATGCGTGGTATTAAACTTCAATATAAGCACATTTTTTTTTTACACGGGCATACATAGGTTTCCATCCTATTTAAGCACGTCCACATTTGCAATTAAGGGACACTGATTTCTTTAAAGGTGACAATCCAGTCACATGCTCAGCTTTAGAAGGGACAGCTCGGACCTGGGACCCACCATAAATGTAGGGAAAGTCAGCAGTAAAGAAAGGCATCTCTTTGTTCAAAAGGCCCCAGGCGGCTTAGGATGAGTTCGCGTGCCACACCACTTGAAGTGGCAATCCAGGGAACGGATCTGTGAAACGCAACTTAGTGGATCCCACCCCTTTTTAGAGTTTCCCTTTCCTGTCCTTATGTGCACCCTGCCCGGCCCCCATTAGTGTGGGACTCCCGGCCCTGGCTGTGCACAGTCCTTTCTCTGGGTCTCTTGTGATCGCCCCCAGCTGGCCGAGCGAGCGCACGGAGCGCAGAAGGCACCGGTCTCGGTGGCTGCAAGGCGAGTTAATAAACAGTTAAGTTTGGAAGACTCCGTAGCACGTTGAGGGGGAGTTACCAAGCCCAGGCAGCAAAAACATCCCGCCACATTCCTGGGGAGTCCTCAGCTGCCAGCATCTGATTAGAACCATATCTCTCTCCCCGGGAGTGGCCGCGCGGCACCGAGGCTCCCGGCCCGCGGCTATTTAAGCGGGGCTAACCGCGTCCTCTGCGCTGCAGCCTAGAGGCTCGGGCACGGGGAAGTCATGCTGGCTCCGCAGAGACACTAGCTAGCCCGTGAGTAGCTCTGCCGTCCTCCTTCCCTTTGGCTCCATGTTTGCGGATCTCCTTCTCTCCTTTGCTGGCTCCTCTCTTCCCACCCCTGTCTTGGCTGCAGACCTTGGGCGGTGGGGGAATCTTACAAATGGGACCGTGTACTCCGGGGGAAAGCAGCGGTTTTGTGGCCTGACATCTGTGGAATGCTTCCAAGGAATGAATGCATTTTACCTTTGGGGTCGGACTCCAGACGCCCATCCTGTGACATTTAAAGAGCCCATTCGTGTGCGTGCCTGTGTGTGTGTGTGTGTGTGTGTGTGTGTCCGTGTCCGCGGAGTGCTTAAGGGCTTTGGGGACATCCCAGGGAGAACACCGGTGTGGCCGCTGACCACCTAATTAACTGCTGAAGGGTGTTCGGTTTTGCCCTGTGACAAAGGCTGGACGTGGTTTGGTGCCTCTAAGGAGCTAGCTATTTTCTGCTGACTGACAGCATAGGTCACTAAAAATGTGAACTTTGTCTAACACCGGCATTCCTAGAAAAGTATCTGCCCAGGCGACTTAACAAACTTGTTTTCAATCCCCGAAGCGTTTAAACGCTGTTTTCCTGACGACTGTAAACTAGTTGGAAGGATTAAGTAAGAATTCGAGAAAAGGGAGGAAAAAAACGTGTTAGTTAAAAACCTTGGAGTCCCCGTCAACATAGCGGTTTTCTTCGCAGCATAGAGCTGACTCTGTTATTGCTTTCTACCAGCTCTCCTTCTTCACTTAATCCAGAGCCTGGAATTCAGCTCTGCAGTAGGTTTCAGACAGGAGCTGCTTGAACCCAAAGGGAAATTCAACTGGATTAAAAACACTTAAAGAAGCTGGATGTTATCTCCACCCAGGCACCCCCCCCCCCACACACACACACACCCTTTCTTCTTTCTTCTTAGCCTGTGTTTGGAAGGAAGGGAGCTACTCTGTAAACCGAGAAGAGCAGGAATGAGATTCCAGACACATGGAAAGATTTAAAAATGATGGAGGGGGCAACTTCATGAATAGTAAATGTTGCTGCTGCTCTATAAAGTGACTTGATGAAAATATTTCTGGCCCTAATAAGGCAAAGCAGGAGAGCAGAGGGGGACCGAGGTATATACAACTCCAACCTAGGTAGTGGCAGAAAATTTGCCAAAACGTCTTGGAGATACCTGAGAAGGCTACTGAAATGGTTCTCATGGGATATATAATGCATCTTTCTTACAATCTTGAGGCCTGGGCTCTGCACCCAGAAGCATTGACTGGCTGTTCAGAAAGGAAGGGCTAGCCAGGATTCGGGACTTGCTGCTACCAAATGGCTTGCCATGGTGCTCTCTTATCCTGGATCAGGCTGCCCTCCTCTTGCCAGGCACCCCACCTACCCAGGCGTCCACCACTGCACTCCCTTGAACTAAGTCAGGGTGGCACACCAGTGCTGAAAGGAGTTTACTGGCTTGAGAATTTAGGAGTGTTGGCAATTCCGGCTTTCCTGAGGAAAACAGCATGGTATCCGGGAAACGCAATGTTACAGTGAACGCAACTGGGAAGGTGAGATAAGCAAGACCCCTTGAGAAAGGAGAGGTGGTGGTCTCTTGGAACATGTTATTTCAGACACAGACCATTTCTTCCACGTTCTTAGTCACTTTGTCCTAAAGCTCACTGGATTCTTCTGCTTTTTCTTTTTTTTTTTTTTTTTTACTAATAATGAATCCCTTCTCTCCCTACTCCCCACTCCAGCCCTTTGGTCCAATCTTTTCCCTAGAAACTGTTTGTTCCTAGGCTGGTATGTTCCCTCTTTCCCCTGGAGTTCTAGAGAAGGAGCCCAGGCAGGACCCCGGCCATGCCTGGCAAGCCACTGAGCCCTGATTAGATGGTCTTACTCAGCACCTGAGTCTAAACTCATCCTCCTCCTGCCTCGGTCCCATGAGGCCTAGGATTGTAGGTAGAAGCTACCACACCTTACCAAGCTATGCCGTTTTAACTCTGGCCAGAAGGGAGAGATTGTAGAGGAATGGGGGGAATGTCTTCTGTCTGCCTCTAGCGCGTATGTGTTTATGGGGCTGGTGATACTGATAACGCAGCTTATCTCCAGCTGAGGACGAAGTAAAGAAGGCTGGGTAAGGTAACCACTGCGTTGTTTTCGGGCCTTGCTGATTTGTGAAGAAAGAACGAAAACCAGAGGTTCGTTCCTTCTTTTCCTTCCTTCTTTCTTCTTTTCTTCCCTTTTTTTTTCTTTTGGTGTTTTGAAACAGAGTTTCAATGCATCTCTCTTCCCAGGCTGACTTTGAACTTCTAGCCTATGTCTTTTTTTGTTTTGTTTTGTTTTGTTTTTCGAGACAGGATTTCTCTGTGTAGCTTTGTGCCTTTCCTGGATCTCGCTCTGTAGACCAGGCTGGCCTCGAACTCACAAAGATCCGCCTGCCTCTGCCTCTCGAGTGCTGGGATTAAAGGCGTGCGCCACCACCAGCCGGCGCCTATGTCTTTTGAGTCCTGGAATTATAGGCACGCACCACCACACCCAGCTCAGAGTTTGCACTTCTGCTAAAGACTTATTATAATTTTAAGGGTTAAACTAAAAGTCTAAATTCCTGTTTCTTGGGCCTGCTTCTTGTCTTACTCAAGGGGTTAGATGGATTTTGGTCGGCTTGTTGGGGGTGAGGGGTGTTGCTTTTAAGATACTTGTTGGCATGGTGATGGTGTAAAGGCTTCTGGAAGCTGCTGACCAGCTGATCTGGTTTGCTCAGCCATACCCCTGTTACCTAAAATTTAAAAGACCAGGAAAACATGGCTTGCTGGGTGGCTTGTGGCCCTCAGGAAGCACTATGGGAAACTGCTCCTGGTGAGACTGTGAGGAACTTGCTCCTTCATTTCTCTCCTAGTCTGAGCCTAAGCTTGGAAACACCATGTGTTTCTTTGCCTCTTCCCTCCACTGGGCGATTAATCGTTCCTTTTCTTAAAGACAAAGCTAGGATGCTGGAATGTGTGGAAAAACTGCTGAAAAGAGTTCACTAGAGCCCTAAGTTGCCTCAACTGGAAGACTTGCTAGAGGACTGGCCTGGGGGGTTACGTAACTGACCTACCGTATAAGGTTTCCTACACTGGACAGAATTAGAATGGGAAGCAGATTGGCGATATGAAACACCTGAGCTGCAGGATGTGGTTTTTCTGTTTTGTTGTTTTGCTTTGTTTTTCATTCTCCCCGGATGTTGTAATTGTTATAAAGTTAGCACTATGACTGAATTGCAGAGGCCGGCCCAAGTCTCCTTTAGATGACCTAGTGTTCACACAGATAAGTGTGTTTAAGATATCCTAGTGGTAAGGATATCATGGTAAGATATCCTAGTGGGTTAATCATGTCAGTTAGAAGCAAATTATCAGGTCTCCTCTTAGAGACAAAGCCCGAGGTCCTGCTAAGGGGTACAAATAATGCTAGGTATCTTTTTGTTTTTTTGTTTTTCAAGACAGGGTTTCTCTGTGTAGTTTTGGTGCCTGTCCTGGATCTGGCTCTGTAGACCAGGCTGGCCTGGAACTCACAGAGATCCGCCTGCCTCTGCCTCCCAAGTGCTGGGATTAAAGGCGTGCGCCACCACGGCCCGGCTGATGCTGGGTATCTTAAAGGGCCAGCAGCGTGTGCACTCATATGCTAGCTGCTGTCCGTCCTTCTGCTAACACAGCACAGTTGGGCAGTGGTTGAAAGCATCCACACAACTGCTGGGAAAACGACCTTGAGCACACAGAGTAACCTCTCAGTAATTCTGTTTTCTTAGCTGAGGAAGAACAATAGTGCTTAGGGACACTGGGAAGATAAATTAATCGACATCTTTAGAATGCTTTATTCTGTTTGTCTGTTTGTTTCTGCTCCCTGAACAACTGAATTAGGTGTCTTTGTGACCACTGAAAGCAAATGGAGAATTTC
>CABHPR010119437.1:0-14197 GCA_902168415.1 Peromyscus melanophrys
GTCTCAGACTGGAGTGCCTCCAAAGGACCCAGGACTGGAAGCCACCGCCATGGCTTCTGGTGACAGGGTGACAATCAATATGGCATTAAGCGACCAAGTTACATTCTCTAAATAGCATCACTTAAAAGGAAACTTAAGGAGCCTGGCTGCAGCAGAGAAAGCTTTGTATGGAGCCAGTCATTCTTGTTTATCAAGCCGGGCAATATGTAAGTGCTCCGTGTATTTAAGAGTTCACTGTGCTGAGTGAGTACTTGCCCCGAAAAGTACACAGCCCATAGCGTCGCTTAGAGAACCAGGTCCCTGGCCTAGCCTATCTAAAGCTCTGCTTCCAGCCGCTGCTCTACACTGACCCTGTCAACGTACAACCACCCTGAGGAAAGGAAACCACAAGTTTAGCCAAGTGAAGAGTCACGGCAGGGCCTATCGCGCCTTACAGCTGGCACTATCTGCCTCGGCCACGAGGTTTGTAAGCTGTTGACGCTGAGACAAGGAAGGCATTAGACTCTCGAGGAAACTATGGAGAAAATGCTTTTCCTTCTTCTGGAAAAAAAAAACCAAACAAACAAACAAGAATGGCCTGCTGATATTATTGTCAGTAGTTACCTCTTCAGGCCGACTGTGTTGGAAACGGGTGCCAGCATCCCTGCCCTTGGAGAGGTCTCCATTCACTCAGCAGACAAATTTCCATTCACTTAGCATCCTGTGTGTCAGAGGCATGGCGGACTCTGCGGGTGAGTGAGGCAGATGGTCCTGTCGGGACGGTATAGGCAAAAGGATAAGATCTCAACATCAGTGCAACAGAGTAAGAAGTTTTGAAATAGACCCACCTGTAGATGATGGCCTTTGACAGGAAGACACAGTAATCCATTGGAGAAAAGACAAGTCTTTTCTACAGATGTGTGCTAAGACAATTGGATAGCATATGGGGAGATGACCCTTAGCCCATTGGAGTTATGCTCAAAACCATTAGACTGGATCATAAAATGCTAAGACTAGGAAGGGGTAACAGGGACCTTGAGGTGAGAAAAGCCTTTTAATCTTATTTATTGTGACAGTTGCATGGGTTCAAGTGTAGGCCTCAAATGGGTGAGGATTAATGTATGTGAATTATACTACAGTGAGTTGAATGTTTTCCAGTTCCCTTCCATAACATTCTCAGTGATTGGCTAAGATGCAGGCTCCTTATTCTGACCCGTGAAGCCCATCAGTGGTAGTCAGAGCCTGCCTTACTGTCTCCCATCCTGCAGCCCCCACTCCAGGGGCGCTTTTCCTCAACCAGGATCCCACCTTTGCTGTTCCTTTTTAACCAGAGTTCTCTTCCCTGGGTCTTGGCATTGATGGTCCCGGCTCAGGGGTCACTTTCTCAGTGAAGTCCTCCATGACTACCTGACTCAGGACCAAGCCCATCACAGTGCGTTGGTCCAAACATGTGTCACACGTTGACATTCGTATTTTCACCTGTAATGATGAACTAATGAGGAACCCTAGGAATTCACTGAATTGTAAGAAGTGAGGACAGCATGACAGTAGGGGTTGGGCATGGTGGTTCAGGTCTGTAGTTCAAGCACTGGGGGTGCAGATGCAGGAGGACTGAGAGTTCAGAGCCGTTCTAGGTTATATAGCAAGACTCCGTCTCAAAAAACCTTTAAATGAGAGCCAAATGTGCAAATCATGGAAAGAAACTCTTGAGAAAGAATAATTAATAATACCAATTGCCACACTATTTGGGGTAGAGGAAGATAACCACTTGGCAACAAGGAGTGATCGGTGGTCTTAACAAGAGGAAGTTCAAGAAAGAGCAAGTAAAATATATAAAATATGGAGAGGATAAGACATGTAAGGAACTGAGCATAAGCTAAAAGATGCTTTCCAAAAGGCAGAGCAATAGATAGTGGGGATTTATGACCCGAAGCACTGGTAGAAGGAACATGGTCTCTGCTGTTTTAAGATTAGAATACCACTGGGTTGAGACACTTGATTCTCAAGCTGTGATGTCATAAGCACTATGGAAAGACAATACTGAGCCAAGGGAGTGCAGGTAAACAGACTGCCAGATGCCACCAATGCCTGGCAAGAGCTAGAGATCATGCCTTCATTATCATAGTAATTATATGGTTGAGCAGTTCTTGCCAGCAGTCTGCCTCCTGGGTGCAGAAGTAAAGATGACAAACAGTTGGCTTGATCAAGGTCACCTACGAGCTGAATAAATGTGTCATGAGGACAAGGAGAGAAGAATCTGTAGACTGTGGGTCTCTGTGGTTGGGTCTGAATGAAACATAAATAAAACATAAAAGTCCTGTATGGGGAGAGACTGAGAAAAAAAAGCAAGGGCCAGAAAGCCCAGTGAGAATCAGAAAAGATCCTGAAGGATGGGAGACTGCCGCTAAAGGTGGTTTGTTTAGAACCTGAGAATTACTTGGAACTTCAGAATTTAGAATGTGGACGATAGGTGTGGCTGGAAAAGTAGCGGATGAAATGGAGGCTAAAGGAACGAGTAAAACTTAGCTCTTAGACGCAGAAGAACCCAACATGTCACCCTGCGCATCCTGATGATGTTACTCGGCCTCGGGAAGGCAAATGCAGATCCAAACCAGGGAACTCCGTGAGTGGCCGTTAGTGAGTATGTTCACAGTAACACAGATGAGAGGGGGAAATACGCACAGTGCATAGGGATGAGGGAGTTGGGCGGTGTATGGAAGTATAATGAGGAGTTGTGAGAACACCAGACTGCTTCTGGGGGAGTCCTTCCTAATGCTGGCGGAGTCTGAGCTGGGACCAGTGAAAGGGCCCTGGAAAACATGTGCTTTGTAAAGGAAGAAGGAACCCTTAGGTTGTCGTGAAGACAGGAGGTGGGATAAAAGGAAATCTTACTAAGAGAAAAAAGTGTAAATTGAGAAGTAATGTAAAATTAAAAAGCAATGTAAATTAAGAAGTAATGTAATACTTAGGTATGGTGGTGCATGTCTACGATCCCAACACTTAGGAAGTAGAGGCAGGAGAATTGAGAGTTCGTGGCTATCTTCAGCTAGATAGCAAATTTGCAACCAGATTAGGCTATATGAGATCTTGTCTCAACAACAACCAAAAGACAAAAACAAACAAACAAAAATTAAGATGATATTAACTTAGCATAAGAAATATATTTGTTCTTACTGTTTTAATACAGAAATATAGATGTATACTATTAAGATTTCTGTCCTATAAATTAATATTGGAGCACCAGAATATGTGTTTTGTTTAAGAATGATATAGGCTAATACCGCATACCTTAGCAGATTGCTATTACTTTGCAAGTTTTATTTAAGGTATCGATGTTAATATCTGTGTGTATATGGTTTTTCTTTTTTAGCAGATTCTTGATCAAGTACTTACTCCATGGATCCAGGCCAGGTTCGTCCCATGGCCTGCCCTGAGCAGCGTACAGTCTGAGAGAAGATTCCACCGGCAAAACCATCTCTTGCCTTACGGAAGAAGCAAAGAAGATGGACCTACTGAGGAGCCATCTGACTGTGTGCTTACCACCTTCTGTGCCCTTTTTAATCCTAGTCTCCACTCTAGCAACTGCTAAGAGTGTAACCAACAGCACTTTAAATGGCACGGACGTGGTCTTTGGCTCTGTGCCGGTCATCATTGCCAAAACTGACCATATCATCGTCAAGGAGGGGAGCAGTGCCTTGATTAACTGCAGTGTTCGTGGTGGCCCTGACCTAGCATTTAAGTGGTATAATTCTGTTGGCAAGCTGCTGAAAGAAGGGGAAGAGGACAAGGAGAGAGGAGGAGGTAGGTTTCAAAGTTCTGCCTGTCGTAGATTATAAACCGGGACTTAAGAGCCCATACCCTAGTGTTGGTTGTCCTACTACAGGTCACTTAAATGTTCCTTCCTGTCTTGTGCAAACACATAAGAGAGGCCATATACTCTTAAGGGTTCAAGTTGTAATTAATTCTTCGACCCAGAAGACAAAGGGCAAACCTGGATGTCTTTGGAAAGACCTCTTCGGATGATATGCTATAATGCACTCAAGACATTATAGAGCGTAAGAGTGTATTCCCTGAGTATATGTCCCATTTCTAAGACTTGTGTTTCCTCTCCTGGGGTTGGTTCCAATAAGCAGTGGAACAGTTGTTTATCATTAAATGTCAGTTTAACTTGTCTACTGTGGATTTAACGAGCAACTTCTTAAAGTGTCTGTGCAAACTCTCAGCTACCTGCTGAGTCCATTCCAGGCTCCTGGAGGCCTGGTTGAAGTCAGCAGTGGGAAGGGGCCTGGAAACCTGGGGCTGCAGATGAGACACTTGGCATTTAGTGAAGGAGTTTTTGACTAAAAGGTGTGAATCCTCTTCCCAAGCTCTAAGCTTCCTTCACCAGAAACTGCATCCAGAGACAGGCTTGGAGGCACCTGGAATCTCCTCTTCTTGTTTACGATGTGTGAGGTGATTGTGTGAAAACCCAAACAGGCTCTGATTGATGAGAAGGAGTTAATTGGCTTGGTTTGGCTTCTGACTGGGATGAAGCAGGGCATTGGAGGTGGGAGGGTACAAAGACCATTGCTCAGCAGTGGCCCCTCTTCCCCTCCTTCCTTTCCGTTACCCTCCCCACTCCTTAACCCTCGAACCAATGAACAATCCCCAAATGAGTTTCTGCTTCAGAAAAAAAAAAACCTCCATATTTAATCTCTTCCCCTCATATTATCTTAATTGCTCTGCAAACGGAGAAAGTCAAATGCTTTGCATCTCCTTAGGAGGTTCTTACGGTTGCACGCTTCTGTTTCACAGTTATGTTCCCAGTGGGGAAGGCTGCTAGAAGTCTAACTGCCTGGGATGTGCCTCCTGGCTGTTATGCTGCAGCTGACATTGTTTTGCTTAGCCGATCACGACTACACCGTACAGGATAGCTGCTTCCCTTCAATCAAAATATTATATATAATAAATCATGTGTATGCTTAACCTAGGCAAAGGATAGCCATTCCCCACCAACTCACATTGTGCTGTCATAGGAATTCTAAGGTAGAGGGGGCTTTGCACACATAGCTGTCTGAATTTCCTTCACTGGAATCAGCCTGAGGTCCTGCTGTCAATGAAATGGTTGTGACTAGAACCTTCACTACTGACAGTGGAGAGATGAGAGACACCACCCCTTCTTCCACAACCATAAGTCAGAAGGATAACACCACCCCAGTGAGGGGAGGACAGAAGCATGGTAACATACATGCAGACCTCAGCAGGTCTCTCTGCAGGGCTGGGCGACTCCTAGGGACATCAGGATGACAGAATTGAGAGGATTCAAGAACTCCAGACCTCAATCTGCCTTCCACAGGGACCCTGAAGCAAAGGTTGCTCCTGGGTATTTAAAGAGGGGTCTGTGCACTAAACTGCTGAGTCCTAGAGGGGAAGAAAACGATGGTAATAATGTAATGCTGGAGCCTAAATTTCAGTCACATCATTTTGAATGTTGTTCCAAAGTTGTACCCTACTGCTTCAGAGAAATGAGCAATGCCTTCATTGCAAAGGTCTTTGGGACCATGGAGTCAGTCTCAGCAAGCAGACACACTGGCTGGCCTTCTACATCAGTATGTAAAGGTGGTTGAGCTATACTAGATGGTGCTTATCTTTGCCTTAATTTTATTTTTGCTTGTGGAAGCTCAAACGGCCCATTAGAATACCATATCTGTAAACTCGACTCTATCAGCAGCTTGAGAATTGCAGCATCAGAATGCAGCGCTCACATCTTCCCTGAAGAGTTGCTGATAAATCAGTTAACTATTTTAAATCTTATCAAAGATGTCTTTTCAACTTTTAAAAGAACTCATGATACCAGTACTTGATGTCCCAACTCAGCTCTTGTAATTACAATGCGTAATAATAGTCATTTCAGCGCATAAGCCACATGGGGAAATGGAGCAAGCATTACACCTAACAAGCAGGCAGAACATGGAAGCATCAGAAAGGAGAGACTGCCTCAGGAAATACTAGCATTGCTGTGTGCTGTGTCCTGGGGTGGCCTGGGAGAGCGCATAGTCTTTAATTTCTCATTGCTGATGGAGTAAATGCCCATTTTATAACACAGATGTAGACTTGTGTTTTCTAGCCAGAACACCAGAAGTGTAAACTGAGCAGTGTTTCATTTGCAACTGAGCAAAAGGGTGAGTGAATACAGGGTGAAAATCGTGCTAATATCCCATTACTAAGACTTCACACAGATACATGGAGACGGTTTAGGCCAAATGAACAGAATTCAGAAAATCCCCATTAACAACTATTGCACATAAGCCTGGGCACCAAGTTATAGGTATAACTTCTAATCCTTATGGTAAGCATGTAAGTGAGGTGCTGTCAGTCTTCATGGATGCAGATGGGAAGTCAGAAGGCTGGAGAAGACATTATACAAATGTTATAGTGCAAAGCCAGTTGGTGTTGCTTTCCCTGTGTCAGACCAGAGTCCGCTTAGTCTCGAGGTCTCAACCGATAAGAAATACCATGGAGCATCTGGCACAGCTAGAGTGAATGTGGGAAGAATTCCTGCGTGGAAGAGACCTTTTAACTACCGTCATCCTAGTTAGAGTCAGGATCTTTGTGCTGTAGGCTGCGAGTGTCATGCACACAAAAATGTGTTCAAAGTTATAGTCAGTTTGCTCACAGGAGCTGATTACCACTGACTTTGTGATTAGCCCGGAAAGAAACAATCTCCTCTCTTGTTTAGGCTGAAAAAGTGAGCTAGCTGTCACGCATGGTGGCCCCCTGTGCTGGAGCGAATTCCCGTCCTGGTATTGCAGCAGCTGGTTTGTTCAGCTTTCCTGGTTCTTCTCACCTCATTACCAGAGAGGATCAGGAAGGCATCATGTGTAATCCATACGGTTTTGAAGTTCACTAAAAGAGTGTTTCGGAGGGTGGATAGTGGATGGTCCACCAACCGTGTACAAGAACTCATTCTGAATTCAAACATGCATGAACTCAAACAGCCGGAAATGCACGGTTTCCAGCTTTTTTGCTGGAGATGAGTAGAAATTTCTACTTATCTGGGAAGTGTTATGAAAAGTCCCCAGTTATTGCAGATGCACTAATTATCTAATTATTGCACTGTGCTTTCTTATTGCAATGTTAAAACATTTCAATTCACTTTAGCACCTCCATCAGAGAAGTAATAAGCATTTCAAGGAAGTTGACCTGTACAAGACCCTGGAAACAGAGATGACAAATTTTCCCTTTAAATCCCTGTCTTTAAAAATCTACTTTTTGGGTGGATGTGTTTTGCATACTACCCTGTCTCCAAAAACAATTAAGAATTTTCTTGCCTAAAGCATGCAGGAGAAAACTGACCAGAGCTGCCTTTACATTGTTCCGCTGTTTCACAGATTCTTCTAGTAGACTGGAAATGCCAGTTCTGCAAAGTGAAGTCAGCCAGGTTTCGAAAGTGCCATTTCTCTCCTCTCTGCTTTATCAAACACACACGCACATATGCATGCACGCATGCTCACACAAACACATAGGTATGCACACACGTGCATGCACACCTATACTACATATAATGTACAGTGTATGGAACATATAGGGGACCAGTTCTCACAACATCAAATACAAATAGTCCTTTACCATCAGTGGAAAGTAGGAACTCAATCTATACAAACCTCCACAAATTCTCCATTTAGTACATTAAATGCCTGAGAATTTATGAACACTCCCAAAGGCGTTAAACCACATTTATGCAATTGCAGTGGCGAGCACTTCTAAGCCCCAGTTTTCTCTTCTGTAAACCAGAGAGAATCGTTCCTTTACTACCAAGCCAGACTTGCAAGTCTTGAGTAAATACTTGTCTGTTAAATGCTTGGCATGGTACCTAGAACTTACGAAGCTCACAGTAAATGACAGCTGCTATTTTTGTTACTATTCTGTTCTGTCCTCACAATAATATATTTCAAGTGCTAAAATCTCCATTTCCTAATATAGAGTCTTTTGTAATGCAAAGAATGTTTGGATAAAAAAAAATGTTCGGATAATTTCTCCTTTTTTTGGTCTCGGTTTTCAACCTCAAAAAAATTACTTTTGGGGGGCTGGAGAAATGGCTCAGCAGTTAAGTGCATTGGCTGCTCTGACAAGAGACTAGATTTGATTCTGAGCACCCACATGGTGGCTCACAACCATCCGTAGCCCCATTTCCAGAGGATCCAATGCCCTCTGCTGGCATCTGCATGCACCAGGCATTCACAAGGTACACATACATGCATGCAGGCAAAACACTGGTATACATAAGCCAAAATAAATCAACTTCTTTAAAATTTATCTTTGGCTGGCGAGACAAGGCAGTAGATAAAAAGCACTTACCTTGCAAGCCTAACAACTTGAGTTTGAGCCTCGGGAACCTACAGTGGAAGGTGAGACCCAACTCAAGGATGTCCCCTCTGATCTCCACGCATGTATTGTGACACACACACTAATAATAGCCGTATTTTTTCAATAAGTGCAAAAGATGAACATTCCCTTAAATGCTATTTGAAATTCCAAATTATTTCCACATAACCTTTTGACAGTTTAGTGGTCATTCACTTTTGTATACAAAGTACCAATGATGGCTGATACCCTCCTTCTCCTACAGGCAAACTATATGGAAATTACAAAGCATATTCTGTGCAAGGCAAACTTTCCACTTTGATTATATGTGTATGTGTATTCAGCTCCTACTACCCCCAAGAGTCTATGTGGCCAATTCTGAGACAAGTTTGCTTCTTGGTTTTGTTTTGTTTTTTTTTTTTTTTTTTTTGGTTTTTCAAAACAGGGTTTCTCTGTGTAGCTTTGCGCCTTTCCTGGGACTCGCTTTGGAGACCAGGCTGGCCTCGAACTCACAGAGATCCGCCTGCCTCTGCCTTCCGAGTGCTGGGATTAAAGGCATGCGCCACCACCGCCCGGCTCAAGTTTGCTTCTTGTAAAGGGGATCTACAGGGGAGCCCACTGTCATTGTCTAATCAACAAGAGTCAAGGATGCTGCTCAAAAGTCTACAATGGGCAGAATATATCCTACGACAAAATAGAATTGCCCAGCTCCATGGGCCGCTGTGCCGCTCTTGAGAAGCCTTGTTCTTACCCAAAGAGACACTCCCAACTCACTAAAGAAACCTTCTGAAGTAGACCTTTGAGGCAGGTCTTTAAACTCTAAGTGTATTTTCCCCAAAAGGGGGTCAGTTAATGGTGTTTGGGTTCATTTTCAACATTAACCACCACCATCTACATGTTTCTTTAGTGAATTGTACTTAACTTGCGAATGTCAGCCCAGGCAGCTAGTCTTAGCCATGAAAAGACTCTTTCAGATCCATCTAACATAAGAATGACAGCTGAGAACCCCCAAATGGAAGTCACTTTCAGGAAGCAAGTGGATGATCCTTCTGTATTGGTAAACCATGTGGAGCTGCTCTCAGAAAAAGCTTATAGCTAGCATGCATAGAATGACATGGTTGGTACTTTTGTTAAAAATTAAGATTATCATATCAAATTAGCAAGAGGATCAGGTTGTTTTTTCCCATTTGTAAGGATATAAAGGCAGCAGGCTCTTTTTAGATATTAATTGCTCTAAGCAGGACAGAAGTGCTGATTTGAACAGCAAAATCCTTCCACCCCGACCTTCCTGCGCTGAAAGCTGAGCCATTATCCCAAGCCACTTTTGCTCCATATGACACAGGTAATAAGCTTATTAGAAGGGCCCCAGCACTCTCTCTGAAGAGGACTCTTAGGGAGGATTGAGGGGTGGGGATAAGACCTCCAGAGGCCTTGCAGCTTGTAGTATTTGTAACGTGACTCTCACACGGTGGCTTCAAGGGTCTGTCATCTGTCGTAGAAGCTGGGGAACAGGTGTAGTCGTGGAGTTCTAAATTTGTTTTCAATTATATTTTATAGAGAGGCATGAGATCCTTTCTCCTCAGCGGTCTGGATTTCGCACAGCAGAAAATGTGTGTCCCATTTATAGGCACAAACACATGTGTTGCCTGCCTATTTGAAGACTCAGTGTAATGGAATACTCATTCAAGAGACTGTCTTTTTTATATTTGCATAAACGTACATTTGAGTGCTCACCACCTGATCATTTTTATGTAAATTAGTTTCAAAAATAGCATGCTAATTTTGTCAGATTGAACCCTCCTCCTTGCAAGGCGGGGGGTGTGTGGAGCTGAAGAGTCCACCGTACCCAAGGATTGGGAGCAGAGTTTTAATCTGTTTGTCCGACTCCCTGGGGGTAGAGAGGAACCACATATCAGCTGGGTCATGCATACATTCCCATTCTGAGTGATGCTGCTAAGGGAGAAACTCCTTCCTTCAAATAAATAACCTGTGGATGGCGTGAGAGCCTAGTGTTTCTCTTTAATGCTCAGCCCTGGGAAAAACCAGGAAAGCTGCAGGACTGGTGTTTGGAGACGCTAGCTGTGACCGCCCACTGGATCTTTGTAGGTTGATGTCCTCACTTACCTTGTGGCTCTTTAGCTCTTTAACTTGTGGATGATGTTCATTTCCACGCATCGGTGGTCTGAGCAAATATTGGTGAAATTATTAAGGCCACTCCACGTAGTTAAAAAGGAGGTTTATTTTGTGGGGTAACTCAGACGTGAAGGGATAGGTAACAGGGTCTGGGAAAGGTGTGATGCAGGCCGGTGGTGCTCTCTGGAGAACTCTGCTCGGTCCACCTCCAGTGTCCAGGGTCCAGGAACCAAGAGAGCTGGCGCATCCAGATCTTGGGTCTTCAGGGTCCTCTCTCGGCCCTTCAGGTCCTCTCTCGGCCCCACCTTGTAGGCGTAACAGTTACCAAAGCCTCAATGGGGGTTGGAACTTCCAGATCAAAGCTGGAATGGGTACCCACTACAAGCAAAGGTTGTCCACGAAGGTGCCAGATAGTTGTGATGGTGCCATGTGCTGGTCTCACGTTGAATCACAATAGTGCCTGCCTTGGGAGGGTTCCTTGTTGCTTATAGGTTTAACTCCAATCATGTAATGTTGGTTTTAAAAAGTATGTGGCGCTGGTTACCGTTAGAGAGAGGTCATGAGCCACAAGGCATGACAAAACCCAGTATCAGAGCTTTATTAGGAGGAAGAGGGGAGACAGAAGAGAGCGTGGCCAGGCCTGGGAAAAGACACATGAGTAGGAGGGGAGGGGCAGAGAGCAGAAGAAATAGGAGGAGTCTGTGTCCGGCTTTTAAGGATTCCCCTGCACATGCGCAGGTGGGCTTACAGAGCTATGCCACGCGTACACAGATTGCGTGACCATGCCGCGCATGGATGATGTAAGATGTAAGACCCCTTGCTTAGCTACTGAACTGCACATGTGTGGTCATGCAGCTCGAGGAGTGGCAGAATCCTAACATGTAGTTCTGTTGATCTCATAGATCTACTGTCCTATTGGTGTGACATTGTGCTGTAACTCATACACAGGCCTACATGCCAAGATCACGGTCCCAGGCTTATCACCTTCCTGCCTTGGAACCAAGGTGCATCTTCTCCTAGAGACAGCTGGAAGGGAAGGAATGTTCTGGAACTATACCCTTCCCCAGAGGAGGGGAATTCTAGGAGGAGATATAATCGGAGCAAGACGCATTATTATTAGTCTGAAAATGAAATTTTTTTCATTGCCCTGATTTTTTTGTCGTGTTTATTAGTGTTTGCCCATTGGTCAAAGGGCTTGCCTGATCTGATAAACGGTAAGAGGTCTACAGGAAGGTTATAGAGGCCTCCAATCATGCTTCCAAAAGCTCATCCAGCCAGTTTAACCTACCTGCCACAGAAAGAATGTCCTTCCCCACCTCCTAAGCAATGCAACTTGCAATCATTGCCCTCCTCTTTATTTTGGCAACATAAAAAGTGAAAGTTCATCTTTTAAAACAGGGCTTTGAACCCTTTGAGTTTAATGATTGTTTATTTCTTCAGTCCTGGCCAGAAAACTCTGATACTATCTCTGGTCTTTATTTCTTATAAATTGCCTGTTTATATATATTTCCCTATTCCTCTTTTGGATTCTGTCTTAACTCATAAGGTTTTGTTGTTGTTGTTTATTTGGGGTTTTTATTGTGTTGTTTTATGTTTCATAGTCATTAAGCATGCGATTGTCACATATTCTAGAATTTTCTCCCGGTCTGTAACTTTCTTCTAACTTTTCCATGATAAGTTTTTATGATTCAAAATATGTTCATTCGGTGGAAAATGTGATCCATGAACATTTTCCTTTATAGTTTCTGAAATTCTTTTAAAAGCCTAGAAAAGGCCTCTATCCCCCAGGTTTCCGAAAGTTTTATGCCTTCAATTAATTTCATAGTTTTAATTTTATATCTTAAGAGTGCTTGAATGGATTTTTATTTATTACATAAAGCAGAGATTTACATGCCTTCTTTCCAATGTCCAGTCAGCCCAAAGGTCTTTGAACCCAGTGATTTGAAATGCCTTCTTACTCTTAAAACTCTCAGTTACTTCTAATCTGGACTTTGAGATTTTCTTCTCTGACCTAACCGGGCTCAGAGATGGCCATTCAAAGCATGAGATGGGCTATGAGGGTGAAGTCAGGCAGGGGGCTCAGAGTGCAGAGAGGAGGTGGTAGGAAGATCCTGGGGCCCTCTCTGTTACAAGAAGTGTGCATGTTGTGTCTGGAACAGCCAGTTAAAGTGAGATGCAGAAGTAGTAGGACCCCTGGGCTCCTGCTCTGCTATGTGTGATGAGGGCCCCCTGCACCCTGGCCTGGAGTCCTTTCAAGCCTGTCTCCATCCGAGCCCTGCTTCAGTTTTAGACATGGTTTGTCAGCTCAGCAGCTCATGCTGTGTTCTCTCTTGCTCCCTCCACCCACCCACCCCCACTGGCCCTAAGAGTCTCCTCTCTATTCCTTCATTCCCTTTCCCACCTGCTGCCCGCCCCTCTTCCACATGCCATTGTGCTTGGCACACAGTCCTAGAGCTGTCTGTTGGAGTCTTCTCCCCGTGGGGCCCAGATGATTTTTTTGTAGTCAGGAATCGTGTCTTACTCATCTTTGTGTGCTCATCGGCTAGTGTGGAGCCTGGTACACAGACAATTTATTCAATGGTATCTGTTGGCTGAATGAGTGGGCAAGATAAAAGAGAGCCGCTGCCCTTCTGAAAATGTCAGCTCTGTTGTGAAGCCCAGCACACGTCCTGCGGCACAGCTCCAAACCCACATCTGTTAGCTCTTCTCTTTGCAAAGGAGAGGTTGTCACAACATGCTCATTCACACGTGAGAGATGCTCGCATGTCTGGAGTTCCTAGGGGAAGGCAATGACAGATTGCTAGGTGACCACTAATCTACAATAATGAATGTGTCTGTGTCTTACCCTGAAGCCTCCGAGGTACTGTCACTTTGCAAAGCAGCACCACCAGGAAGAAAGAGGGTGGAGAGAAAGAATTTGGAATTTGAGGGTAGGGGGCTACAACCTGAGCTAGACACAGAAAGTGGGTAAGAGGAGGAGTGCAAATGAGTGCTGGGGAAAGGCTCACCATTTGGTCTTGTGTTATTTTCAGGAGGTAGAGTAATCATTAACAGTCTGCCCTTTTTATTGCCTCCCAAAGCATTGCTTGTGGAGCTGTCTTGGCTTCCGCTGCTGACACTTCAGGTTTTTATTTGCACTGAAGTGGTACGGCTTCATGAAAATTCAGCGCATAGCTCTGACATTCCCACCAGCTACAGTTTAAACTGCTCGGCAGCAGCATGGTGTGTGCCCTGCTTCGTATTCATGGCACTGAAGATTTCCTGTGACAGTCACTGTGGGTGTTCGTATGCCTTTCACATTCTGGCAGCCAGAGTTGGGCCCCTTCCAGCATAGGTCTCAGGGAAGGATATCCTCACAGACAGAGGTGGACGGGCCCTTATAGCACAGAAAGGATGCACCCCATGTTGCCAGCTGGGGGCCTACCCTGCGGAGATGTTTCTTGAGCCTGGTCCGACCTGATGGAGGAAAACCATCAAGCATAATTCATGACATCTTTCTGGTTGTCAGGTCTCTATGTGTTAAATGATCGTGTACACATATATTTTTCACTAATCAGAGGGGAAGCTGAGGTTAAGTATAATTTGGAGTCTTAGTGTCCAGAAAAGAGAGAACTTTAGCAGCCGGGAGAAAGAAACAGATACAGATATACCTACTCTTTGAGATAATCAGAACCTCAGTTCATCAGACAGGAGCATTGGAAGGGGTGTGTGTGTGTGTGTGTGTGTGTGTGTGTGTGTGTGT
>CABHPR010119437.1:14659-25190 GCA_902168415.1 Peromyscus melanophrys
ACAGAATGTTAATCTAGAACACGTGTTCACTTTACTGTAGGACCCACGGGCAGGACCCTGAGTGCCAGTGATATTAGCTGAATCCGTAAAGCAAACATGTTGTTGGTTTCAAGGACTAAATTGGTGTGCCGTGTCCTCCTAGGATAGACTAGGAAATTGCGGGTAGAGGGTGGTAGTCTGTTATTTAACTACAATGATGGTTGAAAAAAACTGTTTGGGGATCACAAGATATGTATTTATATTTGCTTTGCCTTATAGTTAAGTCACAGTTCTCACTTCGCATATATGTGTTTGGGCTTCAAACTTGAAAAGCAAACAGGGTCTGGAGAGATGGCTCAGTGGTTAAGGGCACGGACTGCTCTTGCAACCCAGATTTGGTTCACAGTACCCACAGGATGGCTCACAACCACCTGTAACTCCAGTTCCATGGTCCTGACTCCCTTTTCTGACTTCCTTGGGCTCCGCAACGTACATTGTGCATATAAACTTATGCAGGTTTATACACTTACTCATGAATAAAAAGCTTTTGTAAGAAAAAATAAGTGAGACTTTTGTGCTGGAGAAAGCATTGAAGAGATGTCAGTTTGAGGAATCATAGTTCTGGGCTATGAACCATATTTGTAAGTAATCAGCTACGTGTTAGAAGACCAGTTTCCCAGAATGAACTGCAGTTATCAACAAACTGGCTTGTGTTTGATACCATGCTGCTTTTAACGACACAATAAGACACTTTCAAAGTATCTGCATGTCTGAATTTAACTGTTTGGCCTCCAATTAGATAAATGAGAGTCAACAGAAAATTAAAGTATGTCTGGAAAAAATATAAAGGTCAAATTCAGAACATCAAAAAATACTAGAAGAAAACACCCTTTCTTTGTAGCTGCTGTGTGCTTTTGCATTTTCTTTTTCTATGAAAGTGGTTCCTGTTCAAGCATGGGGAGAAAGCTTCTGTTTGTATTTACTGTTCTCCTGCTTTCTCCTGTCCCAAGTGCATACTGCTCCAGCTTTGTGATGATAATAATTTCTCCGGGTAATGGGTGGAGAAAGGCCGTGGTGTGGAAATAACTAAATTGATCCTTCTCTCTCACTCTCCTCCATCCCATCTTATTTCCAACCGAAGGCAGGCAGATAGGAGAACACTTTCCCAGGCTGTTCTGAAACCCAGCACCTTCCATGTAGAATAAACTGTCCATCAATGGGGGTATTCCCCAGCCCCCATGCCTGCTGTAGTCTACACAAAACATGCCCATTCTAAGAAAATAAACTGATAAAGCAGCTTCCCTGGCCTCCAGTCATTGTCTATGCAGCTACATCTGCGGCAGAAAGATTAAAATTCATGCTCAGGGAATGAAAGCTTGCCTGAACTGCCTCTGAACGGAGACTCTCACAGGCCACATGCTGGGTTTGCCTGTTCCCACACAGTCACTGGAAACTGACATCGCTAGACTCTAAGCCAGAGCTTTCTACTCTTAGGGGAAGTACACTGGCTGGATTGTCAGAGAGGAGGGTTAGTTGAGGACACCAGGAATCACTCTTCACATGTGTTCTTTCAGAAGGCAAAGAAATGTGGCAGCGTCCAAGGTGGGGAGGCCTCCTGCCTGCCCAATCACTGCAGGGGGCAACAGGGAGGTGCTGGAACCCCAGGAAAGTATCACATTGGTGAACATAGCCTCTGTAGGCTTGTCCGTTGGCTTAGACGACACCAGACCTTCTCACACCTCATACAGCAGTCCTTTGAGACCCTGACCGTTTATGAGCTCTGGAACTTACCAGTGCTGGGGTTTGAACTCAGGCCTTGTGAATGTGAGGCAAGTTCTCGGCCATCAGGAGTAGTTGAGCTGGTGAGGACCAGACTTTTAATTGCAAATGAGTCACTACCGTGTTGGGGAGAGGCAAGTCGGATACATGGCGACACTTAAATCATCCGACCTCTCAGGAGGCTCCTCTGGTTGGCAAGTCGGATACATGGCAGACACTTAAATCATCCGACCTCTCAGGAGGCTCCTATGGTTGGTTGGTTCAGAGGACAAGATGCCTTTTCTGAAAAACTATCTGCCCATTCCTTAAAACTCCCGAGAGACTTAGCTTGGAGCTTCATTGCTCTCTGGGAGACCATATGAGGTGGGTATTAAGATTTCATTTTTGACTCTGATCCGATACTTGGAAACCAAACCTGATATCCTACTTCACAGAAATCTTGAGAGCTGCCGGGAGGCAGGCTCGGAATTCATCCCGTCCCACTGGATTTAGAACATCATTCCCAGGCTAGTTAGTGTAAGGTCGGATTGTTCAAAGTGCCTTCTCCTTGCCAGGCTTATCATCATCCTGGTGGGCTTCATTCATTTGCAAGGCTAAAGCTAGTTGATATTAATTTATATTTGACCTCCGAATCCTCGCTGTCAGCTTATAATTCTAAACAGTATAGATACTTCACTGTGAATTCTCAAAATTAATGACATAAATTATGTTTAATTAGCCGAAGTCATAGAAGGATAATATCCGTCCTAAATATGGGTCACCCAAGCAAACAATTATGACTTAATTGATTTTCTCCAGGTTTTATGTTGAACCCAAAATGCTTTCCATTCTAGGAGCTCTTCCTTCCTATGAGGTATGTTCAGTGGAGTTCTGCTCACAGGCAAGCCACAAAAGCACAGGGTACCTTAAGGCACGCTTTCTTAAAAATACTGCGTTTTCCGGATTATTTATTTTATCTTCCATCAGGAATTGGAATTCCGCACTATAGTGTGTAATTAACAACATGACCTTGTCTACCAAGGAAGTCACACTCCTCTGGGGACATTGCCTCTGGGAGGCTGCCCAAACTCCAGTGAATGTCCCCACACCCACATGTACACAGACACCACTGATTGGATGGAGGGGATTATTAATAACAACCTAGAGAAGGAGGGCATGAAGTTGGGAGGGAGGGATATGGGGCAGTGAGACACTAGAGCCTCGGAATGCAGCTCGCTGGGGGAGCACTTGTCTAGTATGTGTTTGAGCCCTGGGTTTGAACCCTCTCACCATGAAAAGAAGGAAGGGGGAGGGAAAAGCATACACCTTTTCAAGTACCAACCCATGCACTAGTTACATATACTACTTCTAAATAGTTAACTTTGGTAAAATTGCTCAAGTGGGCCTTTATTGCCCGTAATATATGGCCAATATTAGTGCTTCCTTACAGTGTTGCAGAGGGGATGAGTGGGCATAAGATTGTGTGGCCACGGAAATCATATACTCGCGGTTGAATTCTCTTCCTTCCCTTCTGACAGGAAAATGGCAAATGTTGCATGGCGGTCTCCTGAACATCACCAAGGTGTCTTTCTCAGACAGAGGTAAATACACGTGTGTGGCGTCAAACAGCTATGGCACCGTAAACAACACGGTGACCCTTCGAGTCATCTTTACCTCTGGAGACATGGGTGTGTACTATATGGTTGTGTGCCTCGTAGCCTTCACCGTCGTCATGATCCTCAACATCACCCGCCTGTGTATGATGAGCAGCCACCTGAAGAAGACTGAGAAAGCCATCAACGACTTCTTTAGGACAGAAGGGGCCGAGAAGCTGCAGAAGGCATTTGAGATTGCTAAACGCATCCCCATTATCACCTCAGCCAAAACTCTAGAGCTTGCCAAAGTGACCCAGTTCAAAACCATGGAATTTGCCCGGTACATCGAAGAGCTTGCCAGAAGTGTGCCCCTGCCTCCCCTCATCATGAACTGCAGGACGATCATGGAGGAAATCATGGAAGTGGTTGGCCTGGAGGAACAGGGGCAGAATTTTGTGAGGCATACCCCAGAAGGCCAGGAAGCCGCAGATAGGGATGAGGTCTACACAATCCCCAACTCTCTGAAGCGAAGTGACTCCCCCACCGCAGACTCAGATGCCTCGTCGTTGCATGAACAGCCCCAGCAGATTGCCATCAAGGTTTCAGTTCACCCGCAGTCCAAAAAGGATCATGTGGATGACCAGGAGGGCGGACAGTTTGAGGTCAGAGATGAAGAGGAGACAGAACCATCAGAGGAACACTCCCCAGACACAGAAGAGCCTTCGACAGACATAACGACCACGGAGCTGACGTCTGAAGAGGCGTCACCTGTAGAGGCACCAGAGCGAGGCCTGCCACCAGCACACCTGGAAACGACAGAGCCAGCAGTGACATGTGACAAAAACACCTGCATTATTTATGAAAGCCATGTCTAATCTTAACTCCGAAAAGCTATGCATATCAAGAAAAATCAGGGGCTGCTCCTTGTAATACAAATGTAGTATGCACTTGCCGCTAAGCCTTACCAGGAGACTCTCATCCCTTAGGTAGGAGTGATGCCCCGTGATAGGGAAGACAGCTGCATGGAGTTCATGTGACTAGACTCACCCCAGTAGGAAAAGACGTGAGAAGTGCTGGGGTACAGAACTGATAAGGTGGGGCAGAGGTCTGTCCATGTGATCTGAATTTGTAGAGGCCGTTCTCTGCCAAATCTCTTAATTGGTGATGCCCTTTTGGCCAAGAGTACACTCTTGTAAGACATTCTGAGTTCAGGAGCCCTGTCTAATGCACACTGCATTGCTTTTCTTTGGAAAATTATAAGTCTGCTACAGTAGCAAATGTTCATACATGGGTTTGTTGCACTTTCTTCTCAGTTTTAATTATCTTCACGGTTCTTTTATAGTAGAGTCGTTGTTATTATATTAATATTAATTGCTCTTTCTGATGGAGCCTTTTGTGTCACCTTTGTCCTTATTTTTTCTTAGTGTGTTTACCTCAGAGTCTTGGGTCTCAGTCACTGACACGGCTGATATCTACGTCATTTGTAATGCTCCAAAGTAGTTACTACACTTCTTTCTTTTTTCTGATTTTCTCTTAAAAAACAAAACAAAACAAAAACCTGCACACCTATGTTCCTACACTTTTTGTTTCCAATGAAGCTGCTATTGTGAAACTGAGAAAAACTTTGCCCCCAAATAGCACTTTAACAGTCAAATAAAAAAAAAAAAAGTTTACCTGTCCAGTTCTGAGAGCATTTAGGTGAGCTCAGCTTGAGGTGAGGAGCAAGATTATAAATGCTTAGATATACCCACAGCACTCATGAAAATGGTTTCCATGGAAGTGCCCTCACCCTCCAAATGAAGATAGGTTCTTTACCTGGAAGATGTATTGCTTCCAAAGACAGAGGCATTTGGTGAATTCCTGTAGGTACAGCATGTCTGCTTCCCAGAAGGCCTTGTGGGGGGCCTTAGGGTGCTGCTCGACTCAGTACTAGATCTTGGGCAGCAATTAGCCGCTCTGTGAAGAGTATAACCAGGTCCTGCATACTTAACTTGTTGATCGTCGAAAGGCAACTGGCAAAATTAGGATAATGGCACAGAGGATTTGTTCCTGAAATGATTGGATTCTTTGTCTGGCCAAAATGCAGTGTGTAAGGCAGCTTGATATTAGAGAACCAAGACAATCCAGCCATCCATAGATTTAATTCTCAACTGTGCCAATAACCAACCAGCTGCCAGGCTTTTAGCAAATCTGGGCCTTCCTTTTAAAGCCCCTCTCTGTAAGAGAGGGCAAGCTGGCATGAGCTCTGAGGGCTGCTCTTTTTCCACGGCATCACATTCAGAGAAAGAACCCAATAGTAAAACTTTTTATTTTTATTTATTTTTTTTTTTTACTTTTTTTTACAATTGTTTTAAAGATTTTTGTTTTCATCTCTGGGTTCCCATGCCATTTTGATGCCCTGTTACTTACTCAAATGGAAGAGATCATAGCATCTTCAACAAATTCTGGAACTTTTCCCCTCCAAAAAAATAATGTGTCCCACTTCTACAGTTTAGATTTAATGGTAAGAATGATGAGTGCCGTGATTTTATTTTCAGACACAAACAAGGGAGACTGAAACCTAAAAGAATGTATCAGAGTCATGGCCATCTCAAGGGTGATGAGTGTGACGGACTTGTGACGTCAGAGGTCGCATGGGCCGTCAGAACAACCCCAGATGTTTAGTAATCACCCCCCCCCCAATCAGAGGAAATGACCTTGGACATCCTTTCTTACTGAGGCTTTGATCATTTCATTTGAGTGTGAATAGAATATGCAAGTAATGGTCAGTAGCCTAGATGACCCCTCGAAGCTCATTTAGAATCTTGTGGAAAGTCTTCAAACTGTAATAACCCTTAAGTCAATAGGAACAGCTTGTGTGGTACATACTTTACTGTGGGTGCATCTGTAACTGAGGGTAGCAGGGTTGACTATACTAATGACCATGATAGGGTTATAGACAATTCATGTGCAAAGCAACCTGACGGGATTTGGAGTTTGACTGATTTCCCTTTAAGAGGAATTCCTTATTGGTACCTAGTTGAAAAATCTTATGGGTCACCCGAAGAAACTTGTAGCCTGCATTCATAAGGAGCCAGGACTTCTTGTGGGGCTGTCTGGATGGGGTTTTATAAAATCACACTGAAGAAAAGTTTTAGTCCCAGCTCTTGGAATATACAGATTCCATGACTGTCATGGAATTGACAAATGCTTACTTTTGGCATAGATACCCAGAGTAACAACAGGGACTGACTAGTGAATCTTCTGTGATGATATGTGAACTCTGTGCTACTCAGTTCTCAGTCCATCCAAGCCCATGTGCAGACTTCCCCATGGAAAGTGGAGGGCAAGGTATCCATGCCATACAAACACTGATTAAGGATAATAAGCTAAAGTAGGCAGATTTAGCAAGAGCTAAAATATATGACCAAAGAATGTGTCCAGATTGATTTTGATTCTTTAGACTGAAGTGGGTTAGAGAACAAGTGGATGATTTTCAAACCTCCCTCTTTAAGGTATCACATGTTCTCGGTATAACAGTATCCAACCTTAAAGGGAACTTAGCTTGATATGAAATTTGTCCATCCAGAAATTCTATGCTCTTGCTGCCCCTCCACAGGACCTTCCCAAATGAGAACAGCCTCATATTAGAATATGAAATGTGGAAGACCTCATAACACTGATAGTTTCCCCAAAAGAGGGAACCATTCAGGTTCTTAGAATCATTCATGGAGTTCCATTGAACACAGATGCACACATGCTTGTGCACAATGGACTCATTTGGAGCACTTTTAAAAGCTCAACACTCAATCCCAACCTATGTATGTCCTTTGGGTCTTCTATAGTCATTCTTTAAAAAAAAAAAAATCAAACAGTTTCTAGTTTCTGAGTCATCCTAGTCATACCTCTAGCAATTTTTTTCTTGAAATTCTGAAAATGATTCACATACATATGCATATTTAATTCTCTTAGATGGTCTATAAACTTGGATGGTATTTATTCTAAATGGGAAAAATACCCAAAATTTTATATGGGAAAAAAATCTATGTAATTTATAATGTTTTGTTTTATATATTTATATTTTCATATCTTTAGGGCACATCTGTTGTTCTCATCTTTTTTGTACATCACAGTTGGCAAAAAGAAATGCTAATACTTGACTAAAATCTCTAGGAACCAAATGTGATCTATGTGATACATACTGTATATAAATTGCTCTAGAAATATCTGAATGTTCTCACCCATGCCAAGCATTGTTGTGTCGTGCCATTACGGCCAGAACGTCTGGGGTGCTCACGAACATTACTTTTTCACAGGGAAGACTGAAAGGCCGGATAGCCCACTCAGTGGATTTTGGAATCTCTTTTCCCTCTTTATCTTGTTTGTTTCTTTCTTAACTGGACACGTCCTTCTGAAGGGCAAATGGGAGATGATGAGAAAGGAACGTGAATGAATCTCGTTATGAATATGTAAACCACATTAACAGACTGAGAACATGCGTTAAATCCCATGCCTGGGTTGTCATTCACTGGTGACGGAGCATCTCCTTAGCTCTGTGGCACACAAAGTGTAGAGCATGAAGAATGCTTGCATGTTTTGAATAGGCACAGTGGATACGTAGTGCGGCCGCTCTTGGGGACTATGGGGACACCCATCTGGCACTGGAAGAAATGTTTTAGAAAAACAAGTCAATTATCTAATCTTTCGTGGTTTGAAGGAGGATGTTTATTCTGTGTTAGAGCCTTTAAATGGCAGTCCCAATGGTTAGCTTAACTGGGGATTTCCGTGTTTTCATTTGGTAAAAAATGGAGCATCAAAGTCTATTTCAAACATTATTTTTTCAGCGCATTCGACTGCTATCCTTCACGTCTTCACACATCCTCTCACCACCCCTCCCCCCTAAGTAATCCCCATTTCAATTGTTACCCCTTAAACACTTACTGAAACTCTTTAACTATCAACCAAACTTCATTATATATTCACACACCTAGCTTTGAACATCTGTTAACTTTAAGATGTCGATTTTACATTTCACCGTTAAAGCCTTCAAACCATTAACAAAGTTCATTTTCTTAATGACCTCTTTATGATTTCTTCAGAGATTAACAGATTTTGACAAAACAAATCATTTATTGGTAAAAATCATCAAATAGAACAGAATTACTTATATTTTCCAAAAGGCTAGGTATTTGACTATTATACAAGAAAATCTCATGTGAGAAGGATGCTCTTTAAATAACTTTTTTTTCCTCAAATATAAATGTAAAGGGGCTAACGCTGAGAATGCTTCAATCATTAAAGATAGAATAAAAGTAGAAAGGAAGTCATTCTAAGAACATTATGGAATAAATTAATTTTATTATTTAACTAATTATAAAAGCCTCAAGATGTCTCTTTCTAATATTACAGAACCACGAACAGTGAGTTCGTTTCAGAGAATATGTTTGCATCTATGTTTGGTTTACTGTGCTTCACTAGTTCTGAACATCCTTTGTGAGACCAGAAATGAGATGGAAAATGTGTCAGGAAGAAATACGAAATAATTCGAAGCTATAAACAAATGACTAAGGTATACGTTGATATCACTGTAGTAAAAAGAAAACATGATGTGTGATCCATCCTGTAGTCTGATTGTTGCTTCAATAAAGGGTTTACACAGGTGTGTGGCTCATGTGTCATGTCCCATCTGAAGGGAACGTAATTGTGACTTGATTCACTCCTTGCAAGTGATATAAAAATCTGTGCCCAATTCATCTGTGCCCCAAATCATTTCCTCACTTTTTTTTTTTTTTTTTTTTTTTTTTGTATCTGCAGCATTTCTTGGGAAAGGTGGAAAAGTCATTTTGAACCTAGTTCAGGGCCCTTAGCACTACCTTGACAAACTTTATAAAGCAGTTTATCTAGACTGTTTCAGTTTTAGCCATAACATCAAGCAGTGGAACCTTCTGAAATTAATTTTGGACTAGGAAACTCACACATTGCAAGGAAGAATGCATCATAGTAGAAATTCTTCAAGTCACCTGGACAACTGGAGACCCGGGCTGACTCCAGAGACACACTGAGTAGGATCTTCAGTGATCAAGTAACATGCAGAAACTCAAATCCTTTTAGAGGAGATGTAGGGTGAGTAAGAAAGGAGATTGAAAAAAAAAATTATTGCTTAAACAACAAAAACGTTAAAGAGATTTATATTGGTGTTAAGGGGCAGATGGTCAGCTGCATCGGAACAGGAAAGAATAAGTTTGTCCCGGTAAATTTAAGCTGATTTGTATCTTAAAGACCCAAACCAGTACCAAAAGTATTTTTTTTTTCAGGTTCTGGAATGCTGTGGTCTTCAAGTGGGTAGGTCACGTGCAATGTGTGGGAGTGACTCTCTGGGAAGCATATAGCTGTGGACTTGGAAAGCAAGTGTGAGGTTCTCCCCTGTGGCGTCACCGCCAGGGAGTTCCGCTCTTCTTGGAATTACAAGGGGGAGAACTCTTTACCCCAGGAAGCAAAATATTCAGCTGTGGATAGGTTTTAGATGCTGAGTCAAAAAAAATCTTAAATGCTTGTCTCCGGGTGGTCCTTTGAATGGGAAGTATGACTCGGTCCTCCCATGATAAAACTCTCTTCTATACTGTCAACACAAACCAAATTTAATGCACCCAACATGGAGGATTATACCAAATGATTGGGCATTTCTGACACTGTCGCATGAGCTGTGCCACTGGAGAATATGAGTGAGGGAAGGGCTTTTGTCAAAAGGGACATTATTGGCATTTCCCGTACTATAGTGGCACAGGCTAACTATAAAGAAGAGGTTTCGTTAGCTCACAGATTTGGTGGCTGAAGAGAGCACAGTACTCTACGCAGGACCCACCTGGGCTGTTCCCCTCAGCATAGATGGTAACAGCAGGGATTGTAGATGAAAAGTTGTATCTCTGAACGGGAAGACAAGGAGGCCTGGCCCTTCGGAGAATACACTCCCCAGGGACCCCAGGGCCTCCCACTGGGCTCCACCTCCTTAAAGTCCCACTACCACCTCCCGGAAACGTTAGGGGACACAGCTACATTCCAGCCATAGTCTCAGAGTGGCAATAAAGCCCATTAAAACAACTGGCCGAGAGAATGGAATCTCTAGCCAGGGTGGAGACCTAACATTCTCGTTAGGTCAAGTCAGTCACCCGGCCATGGGACTACCCCTCAGAACGGGCACTCGCCATAAGCCAGGCTAGAGA
>CABHPR010119438.1:0-14225 GCA_902168415.1 Peromyscus melanophrys
CAGTGTCAGCTCCCACAGGACCAGAAAGAACACTGTGAAGCATCAGTTGCATGTCTAGCCCAGTCTCTAAGGCAGCTAACAGAAAAGTAGCCTCCTTTAAGGTAAAAGAAACACGTAATGGTTTTAACTTATTTTTCATAAAACAGAAGTGCTTTTTCAACTGTTAAAATATGGACAACTATTTGTCAGAGAAACCCTGGATTTCTGTTATTTGCTTAGTGATAGAGAAAATGTTACTTAATCATTCTGAGCCTAAGTTTTGTGCTATGTAGTCTTTTGCAATTTCAGAGCATTAAGTAAATTAATAAGAGTGAGGCCACATGAAAGATGCCTGCCAAAACAGGTGACCAGTATTGCTCCTTTACTTTTCTAACAGGTCCCTACTGGCTGATCTGGAGACAAACTAAGCTGCACAGTATTTTACATGATGCTAAGATTAGCACATGAATATAATGATTTTTTCTAATCTGTTGAGAGCCAAGTGCTTAACAAATTCACATTGCTGTCTCCAAATCTGTGAATATGATATTGTTCAGTTTTGACTCTGATTTTAATCTCATCATCTTACCATTTTTCTCATTAGAAAGGGCTTCCAGTGTCTTTGCTAGGAGCAGTGAGACAGAGAAAAGAAATGGGATGAAAAAAAATCTTTCTACAGGTATCACATGAGATATGTTTGAATGTAAAAGATTTTATTAACTTCTGGCATCCTGAATACAGGCCCAGAGAAGAAACATTTAATAAGTGTTCATTGGAAGGATATAAGATACAATGGAAAATAATGTCTCTTGAATTGCCTGGCTCTAGGGTTAACAAGATGGTCTTAATAAGGTTAGATAGCCATAGCCACTTTAAATACTAACAGTTGGCATCTATTAAACTGGATATAAAGTAACTTTCTTAGAAGAAAGGGTATAAAGGTAATGAAATAGAAGGATCGCACAAATGTGCACACACCTTCATAGCATGTGTATTTACATGCACACACTCAAACTATATGCATATACACATTCAAAAAGTAATCCCAGAAAACATCACTGAATATAACCTAAACCAATGGAGATATATACCATAGTTATATGTTTGATTATTCGCTATTGTTAATCTTTTTGTTGTTGTTTTTGTTTGAGACAGAGTTTCTCTGTGTAGCCCTGGTTTTCCTGGAATTCACTCTGTAGAACAGGCTGGCCTCAAATTCAGAGAGACCTCCCTGTTTCTGTCTCCCAAGTACAGGAATTACAGGGGTGTTCCACCACCAAGCAGCTGCTATTGTTAATCTTAACCCCCCAAAATATAAAAAGGTTATATATAACATGAAATATAATAAGTTATCTTAATTGTCCCAGTAATATTTATGTAAATGTAATGCTGTCTCCAAAATTTGTTTTAAAGAACAAAGAACTTTTAACAAAGTAATAGTGTCAGACAAGATAAGAATATGTGTTGTAGTTTAGCAGCAGTGGGAAGGAAAGTCACACCATACAACAGATCTCACTTGGGAGGTATATTGGGGAGGGAAAGGAAGGAGCACAGAGACTGGCCTTTGAGGGGAGAAGAGGTGGAGAAACAATGGGAAATGGAAGGAGCTTGCCTTTTATAATGGGATTTAACACATGTGCATACAGAGTGGCCATAGATGATGACGTATTCTGTCAGGACCCTGAGAAGGCCAGTGTAGATGCCTGAGTACTAACAACTGCATGCACACAGGGAGTGCTCTTAGTGTCTGCAGTTGAGGATCCTGAGGGCAGGCCAGAGTAATGCCTGAATGCTAACATTACTCCCTTTTGTTTATTACAAAAAAGTCATGAAATAGGAAGGGGTGGCAGATGAGGTGGAAATGAGGGCACTGTTTTCTCAAGGCTGCTTCCTGCTGGTCTGAAGGCATCCACATCTTTGGGGGACTTGAGAAAGCTGGGATGCTGGCCACATCCTGGGATAGTTGGCTGTTTCACTTTGCTGCTCAGGCTCTGTGGGACCATCTGGCACTATTTGCACCTGGCAAGATACTTAAAGCAGAAGATAAAGTTAAGTATAGGGGGAGAATTTTTTTCTTAGGTCCTAGTAATTGAGAGACGGAGGGGAGTCCCAAGACCAGGGAAAGGTGGGGAAACTTAAATGTTATAGTTTGACAGTACTTATCTGGAGTGCATCTGACCTGTTCAAGGCGGATCCAAGTGAACTTCCTGGAGCTTACAAGAATTTTTTGAGTTGCAAAAAGATAAATTTTAGGCACATTAGCATTCTCACTGTTTATAATCTTTACTGAAATTTACATTGTAGAAACGGCAGTATACTTGCACCTTTGAGTCATTAGAAAGCAACCAAAGGGAATTTAAAATCCTGAGCTTGTGGCTATGATAGTAGCAGTATAGTGGTTAGTACTTTGCCAGAGCTAGGTTAATAGCTTATCAGAATTCTATAAATTAATGTTAAGGCTATGAGCTTTTGAAATCAATGTAACAGCATAGCGAGAAAGAGAAATCTTCAACATGTTTCATTCTTTTATACATCTGAAATGGTTTTCTCCTTATCACCACTTAAGCTTCTCCATCTTCACCTAAACATACTTAAAGCACCTGATCCTTTCTCATCACCACACAATCACCTTGACACCCTCTTTCTATCCAATTTACCAGGAGACACCGGTGGTTGATTACTGAGGGCAGTGATTGTAGAGAGTCCCTTTTAAATAAAGGAATAGTAAAAAGTTACATTGAAATCTGTTCTGTGAGTCTCTTTTTTGAGTCTGGGGTTGTGTGGATATCTCTGGGGTGATGTTGTTCTCACCACCTGGGCATGTTTGGCAGTCTTTGCACTTCCAGCTCTGTGGCTAATGGTTGGCAGTCCTATAACAATAGTTGATTACTTGTTGATTAGAGATTTTTGAATGTGTCATTGGCGATATGTAGTAAAGAAACTGATGAAGCAAGGTGTGATTAGTAGAGACAGGAGAATGAGGAAAGGGGTCAGGAAGGAAAGCATCCACTTCTATATTGGGTTCTCAGTCCAGTAGAGTTGAGCACAGCTGCAGGGTGAAGCCTCATTCTTCTGGGATTGAAGACAAGGCAATTGATCTCAGTGTCCTCTGAAACTTAAGGGATCAGGGTCCTTTTGGGATTGATGTATATGAAGGAACATTGTCTTGAAGTGACGAATTCAAGGGCTTGGGGTTGGATAAGTGAATCCAATGAGGGAAGCCCTCAAGCTTAGCGACTGCAGAGGTTACAAGAATTACCTAGAAGGGGCCCTGCCATTTAGGTGAAAGAGGTGAGGGACATTGGTCTAGAGGAGAGAGAAGGACCTGGTTCCTGATGTTGATTGGGTTGGCGCATGGTCAGGGTAGGGAGTGGTCAGTAAAGTTCCATAGGAGAGAACAGAGATGACAGAGTAAGGGAGTAAGTAGGCAATTAGGGAGCGGTGAGGGTTTGAGCTGGTTTGAGAGGTAGAGAGTTAGACCTGACCTACCATGTGTGAACTCAAATGGCAAGGTAGAAAGGGAGAGAGCCTGGAGCCTGTAAAGAGCCAGAGGCAGGAGCTTTACCCAATCAAAGTGAAGTTCCTGTGACATTTTAACAAGGATGTATTTTAATGAGCGGTTAGTTCATTCTATTTTTCCTGAGGACTGGAGATGGTACAGGATATGGAAATGCCATGGAATTCTGAGAGCTTTAGATAGAGTTTAGAAAATCTGGGAGGTGAATTCAGGACCATTATCTGACTGGAGGGAGGCAAGGATTCCAAATTCAGGAATGATCTACCAGAGAAGGAAGTCAGAGACTGTCTGGACCCTTTTGTTAGTGATTGGGAATGCCTCTACCAAGGTTCGAGAATGTGTCCACTAAGACCATAAAGTACCTAACTCATCTGACTTGGGCATGTGGGTAAAGTCAAGTTGCCAGTCAGTCCTCAGATGGGAGCCTCTGGCCTGGTGGGTAGGAAAAGGAGGGCTCTGATATTTGGAATTGGGGTGTGACATTTGCAGATTTTGCAAGAAGTAATAATAGTCCTTAAGAAATGCAAGTCCTCAGGCGTGGGCTGCAGATGGGCCTTGACAAAGTAAGAAAGAGCTTGGCTATTAGGATGAAAGAGCTGGTGTAAATAGAACCTAATCTGTCAAGTGTCAGGGGGGTGATAGTAGGGGTGTGTATTGTAGTGCAAGGATTTCCTGTAGTGGGTAAGGTGAGTCTGGACCTTGGAAGGCTGCAGCTGTAGCTGCCTCATCAGCTTGGTTATTTCCCTTAGAGATGATGGAGTTATTGGTCTGGTGAGACCAACAGTGGATAATCCCTACAGCTGTGGGGAGATGGGAGGCTTTTAGCATGGCCATAATTTGAATTGAGTTGGTTACAGACCCTCTTTTTGCTGTAAGTAATCTATGCTCTTTCCGGATGACAGTATGGGACAGGAAGATAAGTCATAAAGCATATTTGGAGTCTGTGTAAATGTTTAGGGATTGTCCTTGTGCCAACTGGAAGGCACAAGTGAGATCTATCAATTCAGCCTATTGATTAGTGGTCTGAGCAGGGTGGGCCTGTGCCTCAACCACCTCAGTGTCTGACACTATGGCATAGCCTCCTTTTTGGGTCCCTTCATGTAAAAAGGAGCTGCCATCTGTGTACCTTGTACAGATGACCTGAGGTAATGTGCCCTCTTGTATGTGTGAAGGATGGGGCATTTGATTGGTTGTGGTTTGCTGTAATAGTCTTTGTCTGTTTCAAATGAGATTGTGTCTCCTATAAATATTAGAAGTTACACCTATAAAATCTTACCAACTGCCTAAAACATGAGCTAAACAAAGGCAATGACACTAGACATGCTAAAGTGGGTGGGGGAAAGCCTATGAGGTCTCAATCCTACACAATGAGATACAGGCAACTAAGGAATGCTGAGAGCAGGAGAAATAGTCCTCATCAGGGAAGAGCACACACAATTTTTTTATCCAATTCCAAGCGGTCAGCCCTGAAAACATGCATACACAAAACATTATACAGCAGGTTGTACTTATATACTAGGAGTGTGTGTGTGTGTGTGTGTGTGTGTGTGTGTGTGTGTGTGTGTGTGTAGCAACAATTAATGAAAAAAGGGGTATGAATTGAAAAAGAGTAAGGAGAGGTAAATGGGAGGATTTAGACAGAGAAAGGGGAGGAGAGAAATGATATAATTATGTTATAGTCTCAAAAAATGAAAGGAATAATTTTAAAAATGCATACAACTCACTGTTGTCATAGCACATGTCTATTTATTGAAATCTTTATACAATTATCTCAATATTTTTCCCTTTCATTGTGATCAGTGACTAAAAATAATCAATCAAAATGTAGGATTTTCCAACTTTAGAAATTGGGACACCTTTGTAACATGAATTTATCAGTTTGGAGATTTGGAATTTCATGGTCTGTTTACACCAGCATTTCATTTTGTGATTCCATGGTGCTCAGACACATGACTCCATTCCAGGCACATCCACATGACCTAGTTAATGATTGTCCCTAGTGCTCTGGATAGATTCATGCTGATAATATGCAACATTTAGGCCAGAACTCAGAAGAAACCCAAAAGGGGCCTCATTTTCTCTCCTGGCTACTGGTTTAATGTATAAATGTGGATGTTATGTTTAGTCTTTTAAAGCTTAACTCTGAAAAACAAGGCTAATAATAATGTGTTATGGCTGTGAGGAAATTAGACAATGTTGTCCAAAAAAACACTGTGAGTATACATATTATTATTATTATTAAGTTCTAGGAGATGTTTGGCAATAACTGTCATGTTTTCTAAACAGACAAACCTATTTCTATAGATATTTATCAGCAGATACCAAATCTCTTCATATAAATTAAAATGTCACAAAATAAATCCAAAACCAGCAGCCTAACCTTAATGATTATCATCACTGTACTATAATTCTATTGTTCCTTGGTCTTGCACATTTCATGTCATGAATAGTTTATTGTATATCTCCTCAGGTGATTTTTCTCCAAACCATTAAAATTCAACATAAAGTGAAAAATATACCACCAAAATCTCAACTGCATTAAACCATCTTTGCAAGTGGAATGAAATATAAATCGCTGCAAATTTAGTTGCTAATTTTAATTGATTAAGTTGATTGTGGTCAAATTAATCTATTGGCAGTAATCAAAATAAAAAGTGAAATTGGACTTTTAGTTTACATACAAAATAGCTAAAATTATATTTAAAACTTAATGTAAGAGCAGTAATAAAATATTTTTAGAAAAGAATATGAAAATAAAGTGCTTTGATATTGGACATATCACACCAAGAAGTATAAACAACAAAAGTGAAAGTTAGACAAGTGATTCTACATCAAATTGAAGTGTTTTAAAATCACAATGTACACAGCCAAAAAAGTGATAAGGTAGGAAAAAATGTTCACAAGTCATGTATCTAAAGAGTATGTAAACAACTCACACAGCTCAATAGCAAACAAAACATACAATTCAGCTTAAAACTTAACAAACAACTTAAAATATTAAGTAGATATTTTCCAAAGAATGTATGTAGCCAGCCACCTGTCCAGGTAAGAGCATTCCACCTCTCTACTTATCAGGAAAGTGAACATCAAAACCACTATGGGACACCATTTTATACCTGTTAGGGTAGCCATTATAAAAAGTCAAGAGAAAATAAATGTCATCAAATGTAAATTGGTACAATCATGCCTGTAAATAGTATGGAATGTCCTCAAAAATTAAACAGAACTATCAACATTCCCTTTACTGGGTATATATTCTAAAGAAATGAAATCAGCATCTTATAAGGGCATCTACATTTCCATAGTCATTGCTCAAAATAGACATGGAAACAATCTAAAGTAGATAAACAATCAAAGATAAAGAAATTGTGCTATAAATGTTTATATAACTGTGACCTATATGTATATATATACATAAAACATTCACCAATTTACTTCAGAGAGAAAGATGGGCATCAAAGGCACTCTATATGATGTTTATCTTCCTTTTGGCAAAAATAGCCATTTGGGCAAGAAACTGTTCTTGCCTGACTGCTTGACAAAATGTTGTATCAACTGGACATGCAGGACTCATAGGAAGGTGACCACTGAACTTTGCAAGGCAAAATGATTCTTCAGGTTCCTGCTTTGAAGAAGAAACTGCCGGACATTCTACAGGACACAGAGAGAAGTAACTGAGAGACTCTAGGCCTATGAGCTGAAAATGGATGCCCCAACATTGCAGAAGAACTTTAGTTGACTGCCCAGGCAGCCAGATGTCTCTGTCATTCTAGATTTTTGGATGTTGCTTACAATGCTCTTCCTGTTTACTTAGATAATATTATATCCTTCTGAGGTCTTTGATGTAGTTGAAGACCAGATAGTTATAATTATGGTTTTCCTTGGTTATGATAAGAGATAAGGTAGATATAAAACCTTAGACTCACAAATATAGGATAAATAGAATATTTTCTTTGAATTTGTCAAATATAAATAGACTATATATTGTAACTGTAATTCTTGCTTGATAACTGTTTTGTTGTATATAATTTTACTATGTTAAAGTTAAAACTTTCCTTTTTAATTAAACAGGAAAGGGGAAATTCTGTGGAATAATGCTTTTGTACACTGGTTTAATAAACCAATAAGTACAGGGGGGATAAGCAGACAGGAGAATTCTAGGAAGAGGAAGGCTGAGTCAGGAAACGCCAACCTGCTGTCCAGGGAGCAGCATGTAATGGCACACAGGTAAAGCTACAGAACACATGGCAACATATAGATTAAGAGAAATGGGCTGAGTTTAAGAGTAAGAGCCAGTCAGTAGTAAGCCTGAGCTAATGGCCAAACAGTTTTAATTAATATAAGCCTCTTTGTGTTTACTTGGGTCTGAGGGGCTGCGGACCGGGCGGGACACAGGAAAACTTACAACTACACATTCAAATTGTGTAATATTATTCAACATTTTAAAAGATACTTCAATTTGCAACAACATGAATGAATTGGAAGATGTTATTAGCAGGAAGACTATACTGCATGACCCAATGTATATGTGGCATCAAAAAGAGCTGAATACACAGAAACAGCTTATAAAGGTTATTATCAGGAGCAAGGAGGGAAGGAAATGGGGCAAAGGTAGTTTAAAAATATTAATTTGTGATTATGTATTATTAGTAAGTTTATAGACCTAATGTAAAACATAGGACTATACCTAATAATATTAAGTTACTGTATAAGATACACTATATATAATAATATAATATATATTATATAATATTATTGCATTAAGAATATTTGCTTAGAAAGTATATTTTATATACTCTTTCCTCCTGCCCTTTCTCAGACTAACCATGGGAGATGATGGGTTATTTACTTTAATTAATACAATAACTATTTCACTATGTACATGAATATCAAAACAGTATAATTTTTATTTAAAGAAGATAAAACACATGTGAGTGCATCACCAAGAAGTGAAAAAGGAAGATCCTTTAAAATATGAATAAATAGTCATACAACATGGAGATGGAGAAAAAAAAAACAAAAAAACCCTCTAAATCTCATAATGTGATTTTTATAATCAAAGATAATACTAATTTTTTAAAAAGGCAGCAAGGAAAATAAAAAGTTTCAAGAAATCAATTAAGACATTTTGTTTACCTGCCTTCATCACTACAGAAAATTAAGGAAATTTTCCTTGGATTTAGTTACTTAGAAGTATAGATAGGAGTGACATTTACTGAACAGGAAACCTTAAAATGGATAGTATATTTCTGTCTGCTCTCTGTAAGCTTTTGGTAGATAATAATAGAAATGATAGTATATTTTAAGCTCAAAGAGGAAATGTGTTGTAAAATTTATTATAAAAATAGAATGATAAGAATGTGCCTGACTTGGTGCAATCTCTCTTAATGAGGGTGAGTGCTTTCCACAGGGTAACAGTCAAAGCTAATTCATGACTACATGGAACATTCTAGGTCAGTGCAGACTTAACAAAGCAAGCAGACTCAAAGGGCATCCTCCAGGGATAAGCCTTCAACCCCTTACTATGACTTCAATCCCTTACTATGACTTTCATGACAACTTAATATTAATGAGTAAGTAAATAGTGGCCTGTTATGTGGTGTGACCATACCTCTATGGTTCTAAGTCTTTTGGTGCAGGCATGAAATGTATCAATCCAGCAGTTAGGTTTTTTACAGCAGTGTTGATTACTGGAAAGCTCTAGTCCTCCCCTGATATTATCAGAGCTGGTTTAAGCTTTGTTCTTGACCAGAGGTAACTTATTTAATAACTAGGTCTCAAAGGGTTTCCATGGAGTTGAGAGGAAGCCAACTTCTTTCCTCAATACAGCCTAACAGCAAATCAGTATTGGACAATGTAACTGTTATCTTCCAAAGGAACAATGATTTCACTGATTATAGACGACAGTCAGGTACAGTAGTACTCCATCTCCTGGACATTCTTTCTCTCTTTCCTTGTGGTTTTTCTGCTTTACTATGCATGTGTCTTTTTTCTTTTTCTGAAGACCAGCCTCCACACACATAAGTTGATGACACTACCACCTGCTTTTATATTCATGTATTTTCAATTTCATCAACAAGTACAGCTCAATTTCAAGTCCAAAATTCTTAGAGAAATAATATGATCAATTCTTTATGAATCATATTCATCTCTTTTCCGACATTCAAAGGCAGAGAGGGGCATGGTAGGATTTATACTATCATGCTTTCCAGGAAAAGGAGAAAAAATATTGTTCAAAGGACATAACTGCAACTGAAGAAGTAGAATTCAGTCTGAGCCCTGACCTACATGTGTGCCTCTTCTCAGTGAATTCTGATATTTCAACCCAAGCCAGAAACACAAGCTTAATTTCTTGCCCATTTGTCATCATCCTTGCCCTCTGATTAATCATTAAATCAGAGTGGTTTTTGTATACTTAATATTTTTCTGTTTTTTTTTTAAATATAAGAGGATAAAAATAAACAATGATTAAATAGTAATCAATTATAGACATTTTTGGCTAAATGGAGCAAGTCTTCAGCTCTGGCCTTTTCAGCCCAGTATTTATATCATACTATATGATATTTACTATAGCTTCAAGCTATGATATTAGTATACCATGCGACAGGAGACTTTGCTTTTATTTTCCTTTTAAAGTATTGTTTTTTATGTGTGTATATACATCTGAGTACATACCACATGTGCAGGTGCCCATGTAGGCCAGAAGAGGAAGTCAGATTCCCTGCAGCTAGAATTACAGGTTATGTAAGCTCTTCCACGTGGGTGTCAGAAAGCAAACTTGGGTTCTTTAGAAGAGCAGAAAGTTCTCTAAACTCTTGAGCCATTTCTCCAAGCCCTGATTTTTCTTTCTTACTAAAGCTGTTTTAGTTTTGTCACGTAGCTCTCTGTTAGATTTCTGCATCATACCATACATGAGGTGTAGCAGTATGGTAACAATCAACATTACAGGCACAAGGCATTCCTCACTTTAAGAGCCTCCTTGAAGACTTGAAATAGCCACTCTATTCTCTTGGACAGCTTACTTTTTTCCAGCCAACTTTCACACAGCTTCTCTTATATAGTTCAATTTTGATCCATCATTTGGGGAAAGTTATGGCTTTAATTGAAAGTGATAGAAATTTTACCAAATTATCACACAGAATTTTTGGAATAATTGAACAACTAAAAAAAATTCTGATGTTGCATATCATATAGCTTCTGCCACAGAGACAGACCAACTCATCAGAAGCCCTTGGGATGCTCTCAAATCTGATGATACACATGTCAGGAACTGAGTCAATAAGAAGTAGTTACACCAAGCTGGATGGTGGTGGTACACGCCTTTAAGCAGAGCCAGGCAGATCTCTGTGAGTTCAAGGCCAGTCTGGTCTACAGAGAGAGATCCAGGACAGGCACCAAAACTACACAGAGAAACTCTGTCTCAGGGAGAAAAAAAAAAAGTAGTTACAACAACCATGACATCATTCTAGAAGGGTGGGGTCACATCTTTATGTTACCCAATCTCAGGCAGTGCCAATGAGCTCCCTGTGTCCTTCAGAGTGAGTTCATGTTATTGTTTTAGGTTTCATATAGTAAGATCTGTAAGACAGGACCTACCTCTGTTCCTCTATTTAACTCATACTTCAGGTCTAAAGAAGGGGGAAAGTGAACTACAATTTCTTTCTTATGCACTTCATTTCTGCATTTCAAAATAACATTGCTTCGTTTTTGACATCTACAATATTATAAGAGCTCACTCTCTCCTCCCCCTTCCTTCTTTTTTCCTATCTCCCTTCCTCCTTACCCCTTTCTCTTTAATGAAAGTGATAATTTTAGAAGCAAAGTGTAGTTACGTAGACTCTGGTTACAAGTTGATGCATTTCATAGTTCATTCTTCCTATGCATCTACCCCGCCCCCTGCCCTTAGCAACTTCTGGAGTTCTTGAACATTTGTTAAATGCTTTTGATATTGATGGAGATTAAACTGAAGCTTTTCTCATTTTTCCTAAGGAATAAAATGGAGAATAATTTTTATGATCAGTAGCTGTTGAGTCATTAGGCAGCTACATATGATAGTGTGCAAGCCTAACAGCTGTAAGAACAACATTGATGCCCATGGTGAGGTCTGCAGAGGTCCACAGTGCAGAATTTACACAGCAGGATCTCAGAGAACAGCTGTTGAATCCATGCAGAAATTTTTACCAATAGTATTGTTGTCTATTTACAATCCTCTCTAATGGGAATGGTCTCAAGATTAGCAAAAGGGTATCTGCCTCTATGACATTTACTCTTGGTTCCTTGAGTTACAGAGATCCTAATACAATATCCTATTTTATCAATATCAGTTCTTTAGTACTACAATATTTTGACAAAAGAAGATAGCCAAATGATGATAAATAGCACATAGGAGTTATAGTGGAGTTTGAATATAGTAGGAAGCATAAAAATTATTGAAAGATGTATTGCTCATTAAACAATGGATAAATATACTTCTCGATTAATCAATTACTAGTAACATACACAATTTTAAAAAAGAAGTCAATCAATATAGTCAATACAAATAAGAAGGGGAACTAGAAACTCACAGTTTATAACAGTTATGCCATTCTGCAGCATTTCACTTCAGAGATGACTGACTCTGGCCACATTTTGCCAATAGGTATCTGCACATGGTTTTTCACTTTGAAGATGCTGCTGTCATGAGGTAAACAGTCTGCAGATTTGCCTCCTACTCAAAGGTTTTATTCAACAGTAACCACATGGTACTTAAGGTGCTCAACAGTGAGCTCACAAGCGCCAACCTTATTCTCTGTGATTTTATAACATTTTTTTCTTAATCAACAAGGTCCACTTTCCTTACAATTTTGAGATCCAAGTAACAATTAAGATATTTTAATTGAAGTTTAACATTCTTTACTTTAAATATGCAATTATTTAACTTTTAAAATAACATACTTACATATGAAACAGCACCAAAGTCAAGACAGTAAGCATTTCATTAATCAATAATCTCTCATGTCCTTGTAAAGAAACCATCTGTGAGTTTCCTTCCTATATGTATGCTTATAACATGATGTCAAAGAACAGAATAATACATTGTGCAAACTTCTATGTCATATTAATTGGAAAGCTTTTGAGATTTACACACATTATTGCAATTTTTAGTCATTTATTCTCAATACAGCACAGGCTTGCTTTGTTCTTGAGATCCTCCTGACAGCCTCTTCAGGGCTGCTATGGCAGGTATGCCAAAGCACCCAGCAGAAACTCATTTTTTATTTTTTGTTGCTGAGAAGTATTCCTTTATGTGAATGTCTCTGTTTCCTGACATACTTACAAGTTAATAAACATTTGGGTTGCTTTAGGCTTTTGATGATTATGAATAAAGTTACTATAAACATTTGCTTGTAAGTCTATGGGGACATATGCTTTGCTCTGGATCATGTGGTATGTATAGATTTAACTGTTACAATGATTTGATATTGTTCTCAGATATTTATGGAGTTTGCATATGAGGTGTGTGGGATTGGGATGGCAGTGTGTCCATGCACAAGCATATGGAGGCCTCTATCTCCTCCAGCTTATTGCTTTTAGATAGGGCTTTTCACTCAAGATGAAGCTTGTCATTTTGGCTAAGCTGCCTAGCCACTGATCTCCCAGGGTCTGCCTGTCTCTGTCCACAAGGCTGCGGTTGAAGGGATATGTGATGAAGTCCAGCTTTTACTTCGGTGCTGGCAACCTCAAGTCAGGTCCTCTTGCCTGCACAGCAAGCACTCTTACCCATTAAGCCATCTCCCTAGCCCCTGCCTCAATTATTTTGAAAAGTGATTTAGCATCTAGCACTTCTAAAGTAAAGTATTAGTATTCAAATTGTTCAATACTGGGCACGGGGAGGGGGGCAGTGCAAACCCAGAGCTTCACACATGCTACACAAACAGTACCACTGAGTCATACCACTAACACAACTTTAATTCCAATTGAGAGACACAAATAATTTAGCTTTAAGTAAGTTGTCAGCATGCAATTTTCTTACATGTGCACACATCCCTGGTATGATCTTCTGTTAGAAACACATCAAATAACAAACATTGGTGTGTCAAGATGATTCTGCTGAGATTGTTTTGTTTTGGAGAGATTGCAAATTTTCCCCCTGGTTTCTTAATATCGTTGGCTACTTTTTTCTTTAACAACTAGAAAAATAGTATTACAATGTATAAATAGTTTAGCAATTACTTTGTGGGTTTTGATTTGGTTTGGTTTTATTTTTATTCTTGTCTCACAACCTCATCAACTCCTGGATATCTTTACCATGGCAGTATGAAGCAGCAGTGGTATCAGATCAGTTTGGGTATCAGATCAGTTTGGGAACAGTAGTCAGTCACCTAGAAGCATTTAATATAGCAAGCATGTTCTGAATATCAGTCATCCTAATGTATCTTGGGAAGATAAAAATTAATAAAACATGGAAACTGATTTTAAGGAGATATATTACATAAATAAGTTCTCTTGTTTAAGTCTCACTATAGTTTTGCAGTAACGAAGGCTTAAACAAATTACCAAGGGATGAATCAACAGGTAAGGGTGTCTGCTGCTGGGCCTGACAACATGGATTTGATCCTTAGAACCCATGTGGTAAAGGCAGACAACCAACTCCTGAGAGTTGTTTTATGACCTCCACCTGCCCACCATGGCATAGTGCACGAACACACACACACACACACACACACACACACACACACACACACACACA
>CABHPR010119440.1:0-11167 GCA_902168415.1 Peromyscus melanophrys
CAAAACAGACAGAATGACCGTTTATCACCTGTTCATCTCTGAATGTACCATTTCCCTTTATCTTTGGAATCATCCTGGGGAATGTAAAATATCCATAAAAGTTGGGAGGAAATTAAGTAGTGTACATTGGATTCAGAATCCCACAGTCTGATACATTATATTTTTGATAGAGCTCTGAGTTTTCAGTGTTTATAAATCTGTGGCTAGTCCAAAATCACTTATCATCATTTGTTCAGAAACACAAGACATCTGGTAGTGGGCTGGGCTGGAATCATTAGACTGGGAAAAAAAGAAGAAAATCTTTCATCTAACGACCTGCCAGATGGTTGACAAAGAATGCCTCTATTAATTTGTGGGGCAATTTTTCCTAAGTACTGAGATGTTTTTGACAACATAATGCTCAAATGAATAGAGCTTTTCTGAAAAAAGCACAACCATACTGCAGGAACTCAATATTTGACTGACTGAGCTTCCCAACAGAGAACAGGGTTGGGGAGTGCAGGGCGAAATGGGTACTTTAGCTTTCAGATTCAAAATATTATAAAATACTCATTATGAAAACTAAAGCATCAAAACAGTCTTAATGTCCACATTTATTTGGAAGGGAATATAATTTAGGATTAGATAACTCAGATAAATGGTCACCTGGCCAAGTCTCCATCAGAATCGAGACTGGCAGCAGTATCCATATTCAACGTTGTGAGTGATGTCCTTTTTCCACTTTGAGTTAGTGTGAAAGGAAGAATCATTTCAGGAGTGAGAACCTGCTGTTTTCCTTTGTCTTAGCAGGACCTTAAATGAGACCCCCTTTCTCCTCCTCCTTTTCTTCTTTTTTAATCTGACATTATCTAGACCTTGGAGTGAGTGATATAGATATCCTCTTTTGGACCAAACACTCAGCAGTTGCTTATTCCGAAGCCTTAGTCAGTTGTGAGTCCCTGTTGTGACCACTGCTCATCCATCACAGAGGCTTCTCAAAGCAGTACTGAAAGCTGAACTGGTCCACACGTAGGACATAAATGTTTACAAAGTATTTTAACTACACATCCATTTGGTGCAGTGTCAGTAATAGGTTCCCACAATGGGGCCTGTGGCCTCCCTAGCTGTAGGCTTTTGACCATCTCTACAGTGTCAGGTGTGTGTACCAGTGTACAGAGCAGGGCCTCAGATCCTTCAGAAGGTCTTGACTCTAGGCCCTCATTCCTGGATTTCTTCCGTGCTATACATCAGAAGCTCTGAAAGCTCTACTACAAAACCTCATCCTCCCTTGCCATCTGCTGCATGTTACTGGGGCAGAATGAGGGACTTTGTGCAGAGTTCTGGGGTTGAGTCTGTCCAGCCAGGTACGGTGTGCTTTGGGGGGAAATCACTCTTTCAAGAATTCACTTCCCATTGGATGGTTGTGAGGAGTAGATGTTATATTAAAGTATCCAGAGAGCTAGTAATAATGACAAAAATTATACTGGCCTCAGTGATAAGCACCCACCGTTCTCTGTTTACCTATTTCCCGTAAAGGGCATGAAGATTCCCATCAGTGAGCCTCTTCTACGGTTTCTCTGTCCTGCTGGAATTTCTTCCATGAACACAGCTGTACAGTCTGTCTTGTGGGTGTCACTAGACACTGTTTGTGATTGTCTGAGTCAGCTCAGGCTGCCAGAACAAAATCCCAAATACCAGGCAGTGTAAACACAGCTAGAGACTGGAAACCCAGGGTCAAGACACTGACATGGTAACTTTCTGGTGAACTTTCTGTCTGTAGGTTAAGGAGAGCCACCTTCAACTTCAGTCCTCACACAGTGGAAAGAGAAAGGAGGTGGGGAGGAGAGATGGAGGAGAGATTTCTGATCTCTCTCATTTTTCTATTTTTCTTTCATTGAAAATAGATTATGTTCATGCAAAATGTTCCTATTATGGTGTCTCTTCCCCCAACTTCTCCGAGATCCTCTCCACTTCTCCTCTGTTCTGAACCCACACCCTTTCTGTCTCTTGTTAGAAAACAAACAGGCATTTAGAGAATAATAATAAAATAAAATAAGATAAAACAAAACCACACAAATTGGAATAGGACACGACAAAAAACAAACAAACAAAAAAACAAAATAGCAGAAGAAAAAGAGGCAAAGAAAAGGCATGAGAAGCACACACCCAGAGCCACTTTCATATACACAGGAATCCCATAATAACACAGACCTGGAAGCCATAAAATATATGCAAGGGACCTGTAAGGTTAAAAAGAAAAGCCTGCACAAATCATGAGACAGAGAAACTCTAAAGGTGCCATTGAGTTCATTTTGTGTTAGCTGCCACTGCTGGGCACGGGGCCTGTGAGACTCTATTGGAGAAAACTTGCTTTTTATTTGTGAGCGATTGTCAACTGGAGATAGTTTCTGGCTTCAGGGTGGGAGCTTGTGTCCACTTTTCCTCTCAGAGCCAGGACCCCATCTAGTGCATACCTGTTCAGGCCCTGTGCATGCTGCCATATTCATTGAGCTTATATGTGCATCGTTCCTGCTGTGTTTAGAAGGCCTTGTTTCCTTGGTGTCCTCTAGCCCCTCTGGCTCTTACATTCTTTCTGGCTCCTGTTCCTCACAGTGAAAGGGATTTGATGGAGACATCACATTTAGGACTGAGTGTTCTAAGGTCTCTCACTCTGCATCATGTCTGGCTGTGGGTATCTGTATTTGTTCCCATCTGTGGTTAAGAGGAAGCTTCTCTGATAACAGCTGAGCAAGGCACTGATCTATGAGTATAGCAGAATGTCGTTAGGAGTCATTTTATTGCTATGTTACTTTCACAGCACAGTAGTTTGACCAGCACCATTTGTTGAAGATGCTATCTTTTTTTCTGGTGTGTATTTCAGGTTTCTTTATAAAAAAAAACAAGTGTTCATAGATATGTGTGTCTTCATTTTAATTTAATTGATCAATATGTCTGTTTTTATGCCAATGTTTTCTATTACTGTAGCTCTGTATTATAATTTGTAATTGGGGGTAGTGATACCTCCAGCAGTTCTTTTATTATTCAGGATTGTTTTAACTATCCTAGGTATTTCCTTATGAAGCTGAAAATAGTCCTTTCAAGATCTGTGACAATTGTGTTAAAATATTGATGAGATTACATTGACTCTGTAGGTTGCTTTTGGTAGGGTGGATATTTTTACTATATTAATCCTACTGATCTGTGAATCTGGAAGATCTTTCCATCTTCTGATGTCTTTTTCAATTTCTTTGTTCAATGTCTTAAAGTTTTTATCATGTGAGTTTTTTACTTGCTTGGTTAGAGTTACTCCAAGCTATTTTATTATTATTTTTTTGAGGCTATTGTGAAAAGTATTGTTTCCCTGATTTCTTTCTCAGTCCGTTTATAATTTGTATGCAGGAAGGCTACAGTTTTCAGTGTATTAATTTTGTATCCTGCTACTTTGATTGTGAAAGTATTTATCAGCTATAGGAGTTTCCTAGCAGAATTTTTAGGGTCATTTAGGAATACAATCATATCATCTGCAAATGAAGATACTTTGGAATTTTCCCTTAATATTTGTATCCCATTGATCTTCAGTTGTCTTATTGTCTTAGCTAGGACTTTAAGTACCATATTGAATAGTTATGAAGAGAGTGGACAACATTGTCTTATTCCTGGTTTTAGTGAAAATGCTTTGTGTTTCTCTCGATTTAGATTCATGTTGGCTGTGGGCTTGCTATAAATCGCCTTTACTATGTTGAGGTATATCCCTTGTATCCCTAGTTTCTCCAGGATTTTTATCATGAAAGGGTGTTGGATTTTTGTTAAAGGTCTTTTCTGCATCTAAGGATGCAGATCATGCAGTTTTGTCTTCAGTTTGTTTATTTGATGAACTACATTTATCGATTTACATATATTGATTCATCACAGCATCTCTGGGATGAATCCTACTTGATCATGGTGGATAATCTTTTTGATGTGGTTTTGGTTCACTCATTTTATTGAGTATTTTTGTGTCCCTATGTTCATAAGGAAAATTGGTCTGTAATTCTCTTTCTTTGTTGATTCTTTATGTGGTTTTGCCATCAGTGTAACTGTGGCCTCATAAAAAGAACTGGGCAATGTTCTTTCTGTTTCGATTTTGTGGGATAAATTGAGGAGTATTTACATTAACTCTTCTTTGAAAGTCTGGTATGATTCTGTGTTAAAGTCATCTGGTCCTGGGTTTTTTTCAAGTGGGTGACTTTTGATTTCTGTTTCTATTTCACTATGGGTTACAGGTCTATTTCAGTTGTTTATCTGATCTTGATTTAACCTCGGTAAGTGGTATATATTAAGAAAATGATCCATTTCTTTTAGATTTTTGAATTTGGTGGAGTACAGGTTTTTTTTTTTTTTTTCTTTTTGGTTTTTCGAGACAGGGTTTCTCTGTGTAGCTTTGCGCCTTTCCTGGAGCTCACTTGGTAGCCCAGGCTGGCCTCGAACTCACAGAGATCCGCCTGCCTCTGCCTCCCGAGTGCTGGGATTAAAGGCGTGCGCCACCAACGCCCGGCTCGGAGTACAGGTTTTTATGTATGTCTTTATGATTCTCTGAATTTCTTCAGTGTCTATTGTTACATTCCCCTTTTTACCTCTAAGTTTTTTAATTTGGATCTTCTCTCTCCACACTTTAGTTATTTGGCTAACGATTCCTCAGTCATATTGAGTTACTTCAAGAACCAACTCCTTGTTCCATTGATGATTTATATGGCTTTTGTTTGTTTGTTTGTTTCTATTTTATTGATTTCAGCCCTGAGTTTATTTCTTGTCATCTACTCTTCTTGGGTGTTATCTCTTCTTTTTGTTCTGGAACTTTTCAGGAGTGCTATTAAATTGCTAGTATGAGATTGCTCTAATTTTTTATATAGCAGTTAATGCTATGAACTTGCCTCTTAGGATCACCTACATTGTAAGTTTAGGTATGTTGTGTTTTCATTTTCATTCAATTATAAAGTTTTTAATTTCTTTCTTAATTTCTGTCTTGACCCATTTTTCATTCACTAGAATGATGTTCAGTTTCCATAATTTTCAAGCTCTCTGTTGTTTCTGTTCTTGCTGATATCCACCTTAGTGGTCTGATGGGATGCAGGATGTTATTTCGGTTTTCTTGTATTTATTGAGACTTGCTTTGTGTCCAAGGATGTGGTTGGTTTTGGAGAAAATTCCATGGGCTATTGAGAAGAAGGTATATTCTTTTGTGTTTGGGTGAAATGTTCTGTAAATATCTGCTACGTTCATTCTGGTTATGATGTCAGTTAGCTCCAGCAATTCTTTGTTTACTTTTTGTATGAATCACTTGTCTATTGGTGAAATTAGGGGATTGAAGTCACTCTATGACTATGTGAGGGTCTATATGTTACTTAAGGTATAGTAGTGTTTCCTTTGATGAATATATAGTGTCCGTCTCCATCTTGTCTGATTGGTTTTGATTTGAAATCTGTTTTGGGAGATATTAAAATGGCTACAGAGGTTTGCTTCTTGGGTCTGTTGACTTGCAACCTCTCTCTCCATCTTTTCACCCTGAGGTGATATCTGTAGTTGATGGGAGGGATGCTGCTTTGATGCATCAGAGAATGGATTCTGTTTTTGAGTCCAATCTGTTAGTCTGTGTCTTTTTATTAGGAAACAGAGATCACCAGTATTTAGAATTATCAGTGAGCAGTGTTTGTCGATTCTTGTTGTTTTGTTACTATGGTGTGATTTGATAGTCTGAGATTATTTATTCCTTGTGTTTTCTTGGGTGTGGTTGACCTCTTCAGGTTGAAATTTTCCTTCTAGAACCTTCTGTAGAGCTTAATTTGTAGATAAATACGGCTTTTTTAAAAAAAAAAATCATGGGATGCCTTCTCTTCTCCATCTGTTGTGATTGAATGTTTTGCTGAGTATGGTAGTCCTGGCTGGCATCTGTGGTCTCTTAGAGTTTGTGGAATATCTGCCCAAGCCCTTCTGGCTTTTTGAGTTTTTGTTCAGAACTCATGTGTTATTCTAACAGATCTGCCTTTGTATGTTATTTGATCTTTTTCCCTTGTAGCTTTTAATATTCTCTCTTTGTACTGTATGTTTTATGTTTTGATTATTATGTACTAAGGGAAATTCTTTTCTTGTTGATTTTATTTGGTGTTCTGTATGCTTCTTGTACCTTGATAGGCATTTTATTTAGGTTAGGGAAATTTTCTTCTGTGATTTTGTTGAAAATATTTCTGGTCCTTTGAAGTAGAGGAATGGAAAATCATAATCAGGACATATTATGTGAGCAAATAATCTATTTTCAATTAAAGGAAAAAATACATTTTTAAAAAGCAAGCTTCAAACAAAATACAAGAGATGGAAGACAGCATCTCAGATACTGAAGGCAAGATAAAAGAAACGGATACCTTGATCAAAGAAAATGTTAAATGTTAAAACATTAAAAAATTCTAGGATACTATGAAAGACCAAATCTTTGAATAATAGGAAGAGAGAAAGATTTGGTCTTTCATAGTATCCTAGAATTTTTTAATGTATTTTTTCCTTTGATTGAAAATAGATTCTTTGCTCACATAATATGTCCTGATTATGATTTTCCATTCCTCTACTTCTTCCAGTTCCTCTCCATCTCCCCTCCCACCTGGATCCACTTCTTTTCTGTCTGATTAGAAAGAAACAAATTTCAAAGGAAGGGGTTTTCAACTTGTGGGTTGCAACCCTTTGGAGGCCACATGTCAGATCTCCTACATATCAGATGTTTACATTAGGATTCATAACAATGGCAAAATTATAGTTATGAAGTAGCGATGAAATAATTTTATGGTTGGGGCTTACCATGAAGAACTGTATTAAAGGCTTACAGGATTAGTAAGGTTGAGAACCACTGTTAAGGGATGATAATAATAAAGCATAACAAAATAAAATATAAAAAGAAAAACCAAAAACTATCACAACAGAGTTGGATAAGACAAAGAAATAGAAGAAAAGATCCCAGGAGAAGGCACAAGAATCAGAGACCAAATCATTCTCATACTCAGGAATCCTATAAAAACACTAAACTGGAAGCCGTAATATATATGCAAAAGACCTGGTTCAGACCTGTGCAGCTGCTGTGCTTCCTGTTAAAGCTTGCTTTTGAGGTTCAATTTTGAGTTTCTAAGTTTTTTTGTTTCTGTGTTTTTCCCTCAGTTTGGGTTGTTTTCAGTGATTCTGTTTCTGCTTTCATGTTCATCCCACTGTTTATATTTTCATAGATTTCATTAATGGATATATTCATATTCTCTTTAAGGGCTTTGAATATATTCATAAATGGTATTTTGAAGTCCTTTTCTTGTGCTTCAGGCATATTGCATTTCTTAGGGCCTGCTGTAGTAAGGTAGCTGGGCTTTAGTGGAGACATATTGTCCTCATGTTTATTGATTGAGTTTTTACGCTTACATCTAGGCATTTCGGCATCTGGGCTTGGGATGATTATAAATCTAGGTGCTGATATCTGGCTTGTCTTTGTTGGGTGGATATTCTGTTTCTTGGTTTCTGTTACACTCTCTGGTTCTTAGGAGAGTGTGGTGGCTTTGGATTGCCTCGTGGGAATGCTTCTGATACTCTGGCAAGTGTGGCCACTGGAGTCACAGTTAGAATGCATCTCTAGGCATTTGAGGGTGACGCTAAGGGCAGGGATGGGCTGGAGGGGGTTGGGTACTAAGAGAGCCCACAGGAGGGAGGGAACCTGGGTGTACCACCAGGATCCGCCCTGGGAATAGGGGCACAGAAGAAGGAGAGGTCACAGCAGGTGGTCTGCTACAATGCTGGGGATAAAACAGGGAGATTGGAATTGGGGAACAGGAAGGAGAGTGGAGATTGCCTATTTGATTCCCTGGCTGGTGTGTGTGGCTGATAGGTTTCCAGGGAGTGTCTTAGAGTGTTGGCAGCAGAGACAAAGGGCTGGAGTTAGGGAGGAAGGTTGTAGAAGTCCTTTGTGTAATCTACTGGGAATGGAGGCAGAGAGTTGATGTCTCTTTTTTTTATAAAGGATCTCACTACATGGTTTTACCCTCATGATCTTGTCTGAAGGCCCAAGGCCCCAACCCCATAATGCCATAAAACTGGGGATATAGCTTCCACATAGAGACGTTTTGGGATGTACATGACAGTGCTTCACCATCCACAGAACAGGACCTCAAAACTGTACTGGTGATGACAAAGTAGTGATCAGTTAGGTAGTTCAACTTTTCTAAGTGACCCAGAAACTCTCCTGAGGTGAGCTGCAGTCATAATCCCAGAGCCCCAGGATCTTATGAAGGATCAGTGGTAGCAATGCCACTATTGACTTCAAAATTAGTCACACTTCCTCAGTACCGTTCCGGGAAAAGAGCTTTGTGGTGAGTCACCCAACTGGCTCATTTGTGGGCAAATGTCTATTCTAGGCAATGTAGCATTGTGAATAAAACACACAACCCATTCAGGTAGCTTGTGAGATTAAATGCTAGTTCTGTAGTTCTTTGAGACCTGTGATCTTGAGTCCCAATTTTTCATCTTCAAAACATGGATACCGCTAGTCACTTTCTTGTAGGGGTGTTGTCAAGATTCCATGATACATGTTTATTTTCTCACATGTGCACACACACTCACATATGTACACACACATACCACATATGCTGCACAGAGAATACCTAGTGTGCAGTCAGTGCTGTACATGTGTGAACTGCTATTGCTATCGTGCATTTTTTTTTTTTGTAAATAAGACTTGAGTGCATGTCCTTGTCACACACTTTCCTGTACATTACAGAATGGATGAGAGTTTCCAGCGATGCTGGTCTAACTCCACCTGACTGGCCACATTACATTGAGTGCCTGTAATTTTCTGGTTTTTTGCACAAGGAAAAGGGACCTCTACAATCTAAGACTGAAGGAAGTATGTTTTTATTTATTTATTTTTGCTGTAAGGGGACTTCTGAGAGCATACACATAATTCAGAAATTTATCCATGTGATAAAACTTTGATTTCAATTTACTTTACTGTTATAAGCTTGCTCTTTCCTTTCTTTTTTTTCTCTTTTTTTCATTTTCTGAGAAACTCGAGAGGCAGGACATTTCTGGTTACTGATGAAAAATACACTGTCATTTTATGTCATTAGTTAATGCACTATGGACATGTACTTGCAAATGGAAAATTTAGAAATGGGGAAGATAGAGCTTGATTGGCACCATTACAGAAGCCTGTGATGTACCAACTTCAGCTCTGATTTTTTAAATGACCCTGGGGATGAGGAAGCAAACAGACATAAATGCTAATGCCATTCCGTGGGTCATTTCTGTGTCCAGCGAAGAAGCTTCCCAGTAGAAATTACACATAACATGCTCATGTTTTAAATGTCGTAGCTACCTTTTGTTCAATACCTCTTGATCATGTGCAAGATTTTTTATTCATTATTTCTGAAAAAGATACTTGAACCTTGCTACATTATGGGCTTAGAATGTACAAGTGGTTTAATCTACTTCTCTGGTACCTGTTAGACTACAGAATTTTGTAACTACTTAGGAGACATTGGGAGAAACTTCCATTCTAGAATCTGTCTGTGCCCATATATTTCAAGTATGTCATTCTTTTTTTTTTTTTATGGTACATAGTCCTATTGAGTAGCTCCAACCAGCCTGGAACTTATAATGTAGCCTAGGCTAGCCTTAAATACTCATTCTTCCTACTTCTATCTCCCTAATTCTAGGATTATAGGTGTATTCAGCTGGAAAACCATCATTGAAAGCCCCGTTTCTACCAGTATCACCAGCATTGATAAGCATGCTGCTGGTTTTAGTATAAAGACAAGGAAGTCATTCCCCACTCTCATGGATAGGAAGATTTGATATTTGCTTAAATAGACCACTTTAATTAGTTTAAAGCTGGGCAAATTCGGAACTCTTTTCATTTCCAAAGTTAACCATAACAACATAACCTGGGTTATATATCTTAGACTATGTGGATTTTTATATCAAAACTTGCAGAATAAAAAAATGAGAAGAAACACTTAGTATAAAACTAATGAGACACTGGTATTTCAGAGCTACTTGTATTTTTTCATAACCAGTGATACTTTACAAATGATAAGAGCAGAATATATTTTAATTTTAGTTGCTTTTTATGACCAAATCTATTGAAAAAAATCTTGGAACAATTAATATGTGTTTACAAATAAATGAAAACTAACTATTATTAAATAATAGAAAGGAATATTCATTTGACTTTTAGGTATCTTATCATGGAGGATTCAGAAAATATTTTCCACAAATGTTAACAGTTCCTTGATGAGATATGCTGCATTGGACTTAAACATGGCATAGCCCCTGGCCTGGTACACTGTGACACACAGAAGCACCCTTATTTCATCATGAAAACTGGTTGATAAGGGAGTTCATACTTGCAATGTGCCAGGCAGCCACTGTTACTGGAGTTGAGTACAACAGTAAATAAAAGTCCCTGTTTTCATGGAGAGATAATACATAAAAAATATGTAATGAAATATCAGATGCCATAAAGACAAGCTTAAAGGGACAGAGCATAATATGAGTCATGTTTTCAATGAGATGATAAGGAAACTTCTCTCTGGGATGGTTACTAATGAGTAGGAGTGAAAGGGTATTGTAGGAATCTGGGGACAGCATCCCAGACTCTGGGGACAGCATCCCAGACAAAGGAAACATCACACACAAGAGAATTTCTCTGATGAGTTCAGACACATATAAGGAGGGGAGTGCTGTAGTTTGGATATACATTGCCTCTTTCCTCCAAAAGTCTCATATGTTAAAGGCTTAATTGGCAGATGATGCTGTGTAAGGAAGTGACTGGACCTGAGGGCTCCAATGTGGGTCAGTCCCTTCACGGAGTCACAGTATGATGCTGTAATTGGGATGCGGGTCCTAGGTAGAGGAAGTCACTGGAGATGTGCCCTGGAAAACTACACTTTGTCCTCAGCTATAGCCATCCCCTCTGTTTCCCAGCTTCCATGAGCTAACTTACTTAGCTCTGTCAAGCTCCCCACATGATTTTCTGCATCAACTCAGGACAAAGAAATGACTCTAGAGTCTTTGGACTGAAGGCTCTGAAATTGTGAGTGAAATAACCCTTTTTGTCTTGTAAATAGTGGATGGGCATTTGTCATAGCAGCAGCAGCAGCAGCAGCAGCAGCAGCAGCAGCAGCAGCAGCAG
>CABHPR010119440.1:18884-43463 GCA_902168415.1 Peromyscus melanophrys
CACACACACACACACACACACACACACACACACACACACACACACACGCACAGAATTACCCATGTTTTCTGCAGTATACTGGTAAATCATATGTGTTGTTTGTTGGGTTAAACAAATAAGCAAACACAGTTATCAACTTAAATGCTTGGGGCCATATAAGGAAGCACACCAGTGCAAGGAGATTGGGCACTCCTGACTAAGCCCATGGTTCAACACTACACGTACCCTACTCCTATTGTGGTCATTTTTTTTTCATAATTTGCAAAGCTCCATGAACTTAAGCACCTTATTTTTCAGTCTTAGTTTTACTTTATGGATCGTTTTTCTGTGGGTAAGCTTCAGACATAAATTCATGTCTTACAGTTCTTGTGGCTAGAAATCCAAGATGGCGGTGATAGGAGGCCCCACTCCTTCTTGCTGTACACTCCAGTCTAGTGCACACACATCCCTGGTGACCCCACATCTTCACATTTACCCCTCTTTTTTGGTCACTACTCAAACTTAATTAGGTTTCGCCCTGGTGGCCTCCTTTTAGCTTAATCTCCTTTTACATGACCTTGTTTTCAAACATAGTCACATTTTGAGGTTCTGGTGTTTGAGTTGGGAACTTCTACTACATATAAATCCTTCAGGGACATAGTTCAGCCTGCAACACTTGGATACTCTACTTCAATTCACTTACTATGTTACTTTAAAGATTTCCATCTAGTAAATATTTGCTAGTGTGTGTATATCATGTTAGTGCTGTGTTTCAGTGTGCTCACATGCACATAAGAATGTACACCCTAGTGTTCAAGGAAAGAGAGGGAGGGAAGAAGAGAGGGAGAAAGACAGAGAGAGAGAGAGAGAGAGAGAGAGAGAGAGAGAGAGAGAGAGAGAAGAGAGAGAGAGAATTTGCCCTTTTGTGAGAAAGATAAGGCATAATAAAGATTTATTTCACTTAAGCCTCCCCGGTACCTTATTTGTATCTTTTTATGATATAAAAACTGTCTGCTGTCTTTCAGTGTTTAGATTGTAAATTTTTGAGGAGAGACACTGACTCATTTTGTTTTTCCTAGTATTTCTCTGAATAAATGTTTATTAGGTTGGACTGAACCTAATATAATTTAAAAGAGAAATGTAATAGGTTCCATAGCAGAGGTGCACATGGGGTGGAATGAAGAGACGAGGAGGAAGGTACTCATCCTGACTCAGACATTTAGAGGACAATATTGTTAGCTAGTGTCTTGATGTAAATAGGGACAGAAGGGAATAAGTCTGTACACATATAAATGCACATATATTTATGTACCCTACTGATTATTTCCATGGACCTCCTTGACTAATATACTTTATGTGTTCTTCTTATCCCTGTATCCATACATCTGGTTTTCAGCTAAATCTCTATATGTGATTGTTCCCAGAAGCAGATGATGTACTTCATATCTAGAATTTAAACTTATCTTCTCCCCAAATTTAGTATCTCAACTCATTTTATGCTATCATCATTCTCCCAGTTGCACATATCTGAAATCTCAGGATCTCAAATTGTGGGTCCTTTTTTATATTTGTTTAATCAGTATTCAGTTACAGTGTTTCCATTCCGCAATGCTCCTTGCATTCAAGTTCTCACTTATTTTCAATTATCTCGTTAGGGCATCTTTTCCACTTCTTACTGAGCTTTCTATTTTTCATTCTCCAGTGAACTTGAACCTTGTCTCTATCCCATTGTCTTCTATGATGTCACGGTTACTTCCCCAAAATTGATATTTGGCTGTTTTACCCTTCCCCAAACTTGTAATGGTCCCAATTTTCAACAATTAAGAATCAAAGATACTGCTTTGGTATTCAAGACACCTCTCTGTATGGACTGCATGCAACTTTTCAGCACATCTCACAGCTCACTGATTTTCTCCTGTTCTCCGCTATGAAATAATCATTCTTTCAATTGCATACTTTCTATTGCTTATTTCAGACTTTATCTTGTAAAACATTACATTTGTTATTTCTCTTTCTATGTACACACACATATTAATGCATATGTATACTGTCTACTTGTATACTCTATGCGCACACACACACATTTATATGTTGGGGTATATACCCTCTCTATATGCATATATCCTATCTCATATTCTTATGAATTGATATTATAAGGAGACTGAAAACTCCTATGATCTGTCATCTGGAAGCAGAGCTAGGAGTACAAATTCCAGTCTGAGTCTGAAGGCCTGTGAATCTGGCAGTCTGATGGTGTAAGCTCCATTCTGAGGGCAGGAAGGTCAGTGTCTCTCAGCTTATGACTCAGGCAAAAAATACATTCAATCTTTCTCTGTATTCTGGTTCTATTCAGTCATTTAATGGGCTGGATGATGCCCACTGTCTTAGTCACTCTTCTATTGCCATGAAGACCATGATCAAGGAAACTCTTATAAAAGACATTTCATTGGAGGACTCAATTATAGCTTCAGGGGTTTAGCTCATTATCATGGCAGGGGGCATAACTATAAGAGCACGGTGGCTGTAGAGGTAGCTGAGAGCTGCATCCTGAACTTCAATCAGAGAGAGAGAGAGAGAGAGAGAGAGAGAGAGAGAGAGAGAGAGAGAAAGAGAGATTGGAAGACTCTGCTGCTTAAGGTTGCAGTCCATCATGTGTGGACAGCTCTCTGAGCTCAGTGCAAAATGGAAGACTCTCTTCTCCCAGCAGGGGCTTCCTACTCTCTGCCTGACCTTATTTGGAAGCTGTCCCTGAGCCTGGATGCCTGACTTAAGTTTTAAGTGTGACCTTTGACACAGTTTCCCTGCAAATGCTCTCCCACATCTGCCAATATGATAACTAGGTACTGTGCTCCCATCTGTGTGATGGGACCATGCTGCTAAATGCAAATAAAGCATAGTATGAGCACATACTATGAGTCACAGCTGCTGTCCCCGTCCTATATATTTCCTTCACTCTGGAATAAAGTTGAGCTGTTTCACCGACGCTGACTCTGGGAAGGCTATTTCTGAGGTACTCACAGCTGGTCAAGCCCTGCCTGACACTCCACCTCTGCTCCCTTTGCCTTCATAGCCTGGTGGCCAACAGACCATGGGGAGAAGGGAGAGAGAGAGAGAGAGAGAGAGAGAGAGAGAGAGAGAGAGAGAGAGACTGGGCCTGGCCATGGGCTTTTGAAACCCAGTGACACACCTCCTCCAACAAGGCCACACCTCTTAATTCTTCCCTCACAGCTCATTATTGGGGGATCAAGCATGAAAATATGAGTCTATGAGGGTCTATGGGGGTCATTCTTATTGAATCCACCACACCCACCAGCACTGAGGAGTGTCAGTGGACCAGTGCAAGTGCTCTTCTCCTGGACACACCCACTGTGTTAGTCAGATCTCCTTTTCTGTGACAATATATAACTTAATTTAGAATGAGGAAAAGCTTATTTTGGCTCACATTTCAGAGGCTCTGGTCTATGATAGTTTCTTTGGCTCTTAGGCATATGCTGGGAAGGTATGACAGAGCAAAGATGCTTGTCTCCTGACAGACAGGCAGGAATATGGAAGGAGGAAGAGACCAGATGCCATCTTCAAAGGCACATGCCCAGTGACTTCCTCCCCACCAGGCACCAGTTCCTAATAGTCCATCAGCTATGAACTCATCAATGGATTCTTTAATTACTCAGAATCGATCCACTAATCAAGTTAGTCCCCTAGGCACCCGCCTTCTGCTATAGTACTATGAGCTTCATTTCAAGCTTTGGACATATGAACCTTTTTGTGAATACCTCATATTTAAACCATAACACCTAGCAATAATGACATATCTTGGCTCCATCGTCACAGAAATTAACTATCACACAATGTGAGAGTTTTAAATTAAAAAAAAAAAGCTTACCATGAAGATGTGATATTTAAAGATGAAATTACTCAGGAAAAGAAAAAAAACCCAAAATTTAAAAATAAAGTGATTATTAGGCAATTAATCAAATAGTGTGTGTGCATGTGCACATATCAGTTTGTTGGGATATGTGAGAGAATTATTATAGAAGAGACTACAAAGGAGCAAGCTAAGCACTTAAAAAACTAATTTATGATTCAGTTAAACTGATTATTCAAAGTGTAAAAGAGAATAGATTCATCCAACGTCTTTTGTTAATCATAATGCATTCTACATTAATAACTTCAAACTAATATTAATTACAAAATGGCTAGGATACAGCTTACTGTTAGAATGTTTCCCAGCACATGCAAGGCTCTAGGTTTAATCAGCAGCACTACAGATTGGGTAAAAGTAAGTATTTTGAGTTCAAAGTACTCTAAAAAGATCTATACATGAGGTCTAAATTCTATTATGTCACATTCATAAACTAAAAATTTAGGTACAATCTTAGCCTCGTTTGATTGACTGATGTATTAGTTTGAACGTATTTGGCCCCCATAAGCTCACAGGGAGTGGCACTATTGGGAGGTGTGGCCTTGTTGGAAGAAGTGTGGTCTTATTGGAGGAGGCTGGATGGCACATGCCTTTAACGCAGACATTGAGGCTGGAGGGCACACTTTTAATCTGGTCCACACTTTCTGTTGGAAATGTGTCACTGTGGCGGAAGGCTTTGAGGTCTTTTTCTCAAGCCTCACTCAATGTACTTCCTGTTGTTTCTGAGTCAGAATGTAGGACTCTCAGCTCCAGCACCAGGCCTGCCTGCATGCTGCCATGCTCCCCTTCATGATCATAATGGACTGAACCTCTGAAACTGTAGGTGAACCACTTCAATTAAATGTTTTTATTTTTGAGTTGCCATGGTCATTCTGTCTCTTCACAGCAATAGTAAACCCTACCTGAGACAACTGGTTAGATGTTTGAAGTTGTTATTTTTCTGTTGCTGTGATAAAACACCACCACCGAGGCAAACTATAGAAGAAACAGTTTGCTTTGGGTTATGGTTCCAGAGTGTCCCATAGTGATAGGGACAGCATGGCAGCAGGCGGCAGAAACATGAAACTGAGGGCTCACATCTTTAGCCTAGAACATGAAGCAGAGAGAACAAACCGCAGTGTGGGGAGACCTTAAGCTCTCAAAGCCAGACCTCAGGGACGTGCCTCCTCCAATAAGGCTTTACCATCTACATCTTCCCATCAGCACCGCCAGCTGCCAATCAACTCTTTAAAAAACCGTGAGGGGGCACTTCTCATTCAAACAGCCATGCATTTTAGTGTTGTTCTCACTAAAATATACCCAAAGAGGGAAGGGCATAATCAAGCACACACACATACACATGGACATGCACACAGACACACACACATGCACATGCACACACACAGACAAACATATACACATGCACACACAAATAAATCTGCACATACACACAATACAAATATTTTTGCTAAGAAACTTAGGTCCATTAAAAAAAACTTGCCCATTTAAAAATAATTATTGTTCTGAAAGTACCAACTTCCAAATGCAAGCATAATATTTTTATTATTGAGACTAATGTCTGTGAGGTGTGGTTACTGTATTTATAGAATTTCCTAGTATCAGAGAAGATAAGCTTATTATATATATATATATATATATTTTTATAAAATAGAGGTTATAGCAATAATCTCCCCAGGGATGACTATGGCAAAATAAATCCATGTAAGAGAATGATGAGGAGGACCACCATTAAGGTCCAGAGGTATTTATGTTTCTTGATTTAGTGAATGATTTGAAATTTCAGTGGTACCAATTCTGAGTTTGTGTTCTATGGGAACACTCCAAGTTTGTGCTTTTTATCTTGCTTAATTGTGCTGTGATTCTACTTGTAGGTAGATAATTAATGTACCTGATATTTTATCAGGGCATGTACATAGCAGTGATTTTGGAATTGGGAATGTTTGTGAAGGAATTGGCTCTAGAAGTGCACTATGAAATGGCACACAGGGACTATAGAATTTTGTAAGGATAACAGTTGTCTGGCTTGTGAAAAGTTTTTATGGCTTTATATAGGTTGTTTAATCTCTCAAGATAGTGTTTCTCAATTTTTTCCTAGCATTTATTTTCTGCCTGGCAGGGATTTTAGATGACTGCCATTTACTGACATCCAATTTTAAACCTAAGAGATTAGTACTTCATGTTCCAAAAATGTCTTTCAGAACAGGAAACCTTCCAGGTAGTGGAAATATTTAACCATAAATAGCAGAGGTATTCATCCTAACCAAGTATGTGGGTTTGGAATAAGCACATCTACATGTCTATTAAAAGTTTTATTATGGTGGATCCCTAATATGTGATGTCTAACTTACTGCTTTATAAATATTTATGGTAGATACTTGACTCAATATCCATGAGGTAAATTTAACTACAAAACAATTTTCTCCAGATAAACTTTAAAATTACATTTAACTAAAGCAAAGCAAAACCAGAAAACATTCGGTGATGATTCCTCTAGACATATAGATTGTTTTGGCTTGGGAGTGTAGTTGAGTTTAGTGCATTATCAAGAAAATAGAGGTTACAAGTGTGAGCTCTTGCCAGCTGGCTTCCTAATACTCCAGAATTCCATGCTTCCAGGGACCTGTCTCTGCTCTCAGGTATAGTATGAGACGTAATACCAAGATCTCTTTTCTTTTTTCTCAGAAAACTCATTATAGCATATTGAAAAGAGGTCACAAACACCATCTTCATCCATTGTGGGGTATATTTTCAATATGTGAATGTTAACATTTCTAGTGAGAAGCTCTAGTCACCGTTTGAACATATTCAAGGTTCTTAATATCTTCTGGTCTAGGATAAAGTAGGTTTAAGGTAAAACTTATGGAATATGATTATTTTCATAGCCAAAATTATTTTGTATTATTTCCTAAAGATATTGTTGTCTAAGTTATAGAATACTATTAAACTTACAAATTGTATGAAATACATGAAGTAAAAAATGTGTATGCTAATACAATTGTGACTGTTTAGGTAGAATTATCTCAGTATCTCCTCAAAGCACAGTTGTGAAGTTGGATGCTGTTAAGTAGAAAATGTTTGCCCAGTGAATGACCCATTTTCAAGTTGGTCATTACTTTCAAAGTTTTATTTTTCTATATCAAAAACAGCATTAGAGTAGGGTGTGGTATCTTATTTCTATAATCCCAGCACTTAAGAAGATGAGGCAGGAGGATCGCCATGAGTTTGAAGGCAACTTGGGCTATAGAATGAGTTCCTGGCTAGGTGTGGCTATAAAGTAAGACCTGTCTCAAACAAAAACAGAAACAAAAACAAAACAAAACAAACAAACAAACAAAACAAACAGAATAGAGCAAGCAAGACAGCAAGCAGGCTAGCTGAAGAACCTTCCTCTTCCCTTTCTCCTCTGTGGAGAACTGAAAAAATATGGAATTTTCATTCCCTTGGCATGGAGGAACGAGTGCCTCATCCCAAACTTAGAATACCGATAAACAGAGAGAGGGACCATGTCTCATTCCACATGTGAAGCATGCAGCTGACATTTTGCAAAGCTTATTGTTAGAGCAGAATTCCCTCCAATTATGCCACAGCATGGTTGAAGAGGAAGACAGCTTGGCACTAGATAGTTCTGCATCTGAATTACCATCCATGATTTCCTCACTGTGTGTCACTGGAATCTCACAGTTCCTGTAAGCCTCAGTTTCTTTTACTACAAGGGGAATAAAAAAATGCAATGCAAGCTTCCATAATATGACATAAGGTACAATATGTTTAACATGGTGACTGGCAAATATTTATCACTCTGAGTGGGTATATCAGAATGCAATGATTGATTTCATTGTTGAACATTCAGCACATGAAAAACTAGATTTCAAAAACAAGATCCAAATACCCAGGAAACTTTTTCATGATAAGTTAGGAAGAAATAAAAATGGAAAAATTACCAGTAAAGCAAAAGACCTAGAAGGAGGAGGAGGAGGAGAAGAAAATGCATACCAGAAGGACTGTTGTCTTAGCCATACTAGCTTGTATTTTACCTATTTCATTCTGAGAAAGGTGTGGAAGTTTATTCAGCTCCTCCTTTTTCCCTCAGGATGATATTATGTGCAATATTATGTTATCGGCTTGTTTAATACATTCACATATGTTCTAATGGCATTTACATATCCATATGCATTTTATTCAACTTGTGATCATGCTTACTTAAGTTCTTGAATTCTTGATTACCTCATTAAATGCTGGAAAAAGAACACCATTAGTATGACCACACATAACAAGAGTTAAACTAGATTCCTTTGCTGAATGAGAAAGCCAATGAGTCTGAAATAGTGCAAAACCTTGGGCTTGAGCTCAGATATGCCTGCATTTGGGTTTTACATTTTCCTAGTCAGTTTAGATAGTACTCTTATTTTCTCTGAGATTTCATTTTTTTTTCCATCTATGAACTGAATAGAACATTGCCTCCTATGTGTAAAAATAAAAAAATAAAAATCATGTGTGGGGAAGACTAACCCCTTCCATCTGGGTTCAGGTAGAGTCTCTTTTAGCTTACACTCATTACATGCCCCGATGTGTCACTGTTTCCACCGTGTGCTGTTAATCATTACCATGGTGTACCTCTCCTTGTGTTTATTACACCTCACCGAGAACAGCCACTGCCCATCTAACTTTATATTTCGCCAACATTTACTTTTATGATGTTCTTGACTATGATAGGATTTATTTTTAGATACCTGGAAGCAGAGAGAGATAAATTATGGTCCTTGGCTTACATTCTTCTTTCCTTCTTTGTTCAATCTGGGACCGTGGTCCATGAATGGGGCCACCCACATTGGAGGGGGGTCTTCCTTGCCATTCAAACTTTGCTGGAAAGATATTTTTAGAAGACACACCTAAAGCTGTCTTTTCTATAAAAAAGTATTTCTTTTATTTTTTTTGAAATTATAATTACATCATTCCACACGTCCCTTTCCTCCCTCCAAACCCTCCCATAGACCCTTCCTTTCTCTCTTTCAAATTTATGGTTTCATTTTTTTATTAATTGTTGTTACTATAAATGCAAGCTGCTCAGTCTGTATAAGGTTAGTTGTATGTTTTCAGGGCTGACCACGCGGTATTGAGTATCCAATTGGTGTGCTCTTTCCCTGGTGTGCTCTTCTCCTGCTCTCAGTATTTCTTAGTTGCCTGTAGTTCCTTTTTTCTTTTTCCTTTTCTGTTTTTGTAGGGCTGAGGTCTCACGGGCTTTTACCCCTGTGTATGTTAACGTGTTTATTGGTGTCTCTCTTGTTCAACTCATGTTTAGTCAGTCATGTTGGTGAGACTTTATGAGTGTAGCTTTTGAATTTCCTATAAGACATTATCTCACAGCAAAACACCTGATCATCTGGCTCTTGCAATCTTTCTGCCTTTTTTTCTGCAATGAAACCTCAGCCTAGGCGTAGAAGTTGTGTTGTAGATGTATCCATTGTGACTGGGATCCACAAATGTGCATTTTGATTGGTTGTGGTTTTCTGTAATGGGCTCTGTTGCAAAAAGGGTTTCCTTGACAAGAGGTGAGGACTGCACTAATCTGTGGGTATAAGGACAAATACTTAGAATGTAGTTAAGGATTGTGCTGGTTTAATAAAGTGGTGGTTATAGGTTCTCCTCCCAGATCCATGACTTCATTATCCCTGGCTAATTGGCTGAGTTTCCAGAACTAGAGGATTTCTCTCTTGCTGAGGGGGTCTTAAAACCAATTAGGGAGCTTTTGGTTACTGCCAAGGTATGCATGCCATTACTGTACCCTTAGGTTTATCATGCCATATTCCTTTTTGTTATGGTTCATAAATGTCATAGCTGGGTAGGACTGTTGGTTACTCCTCTCCTTTAGAAGCTTTCATGGTGCCTTCTGGTGCCATGAAAGCTAGTCTTCAGGGAGGAAGTTTTTCAGGTTAAATCCAGCTTAGGGATCTCTGGGCCCTTTGTCTGAAATGCATAGTGTCTTCAGCAATAGGGACTTACCTTCCAACCTTTCAAAACAAGGGCAATAGCAATAGCCTATGATTTTTTAGGATTCTCTTGGGTAGTCTTGACTTTTGTGCCTGATGTTGGGGTTTTGCTAGATAGTCTTTATATCTTGAAGGGAACATTGTCAGCCAAGATGGGATATTTTTATTTAAGCTATATATGTATATTTATGGACAGCCATGTGTGTTACATTATTTTTGGTAGATAGTAGTATGATTCCTTGTGACTTTTTCAGACATTGTTACTTTTATTTTACCCTCCTCCCTCCTGTATTTATCTTCCTTTGCCTTTCCTAAATAAATCCCCCCAATTTTTCCTATATGATACCTTGTATCCAGCTATTTCCATCTCTCTTGATTCCCCACTTCCACCCAGCAATGGTCCTTTTTACTTTCCTGGTTTCTGCAGTTACTCAAGGATGTATCCTCACATCTGAACACTTGGCGCTAGTAGCTTCAGATGAGGGAGAACATGAAGATCACGTTGAGTGAGCTAACCCAGACCCAGAGAGTTGTGTCTTCTAAGTGACTCCACATCCAGCAGTGTTGACGATGAAGATTAACCTGGATGCCTCCTAAATTAATCTTCATCGTCAACACTGCTGGATGTGGAGTCACTTAGAAGACACAACTCTCTGGGTCTGGGTTAGCTCACTCAACGTGATCTTCATGTTCTCCCTCATCTGAAGCTACTAGCGCCAAGTGTTCAGATGTGAGGATACATCCTTGAGTAACTGCAGAAACCAGGAAAGTAAAAAGGACCATTGCTGGCAGTTGGACTGGGTCCTGTGCTCAGTGCATGAATTGGCTGTTTGAAACCTGAGGCTTAGTAGAGACCCTTGGCCCAGCCTGGGAGGAGGGGACTATACCTGCCTGGGCTGAGTCCACCAGGTTGATCTCAACCCTCGGTGGAATCTTTGCCCTGGAGGAGATGGAAATGGGTGGTGCCGGGAGGGTGGGGGGGGGGTGGGGGACGGGGGGATGAGGGTGGGGGGGAGGCGGGCGGGATGGGAGGAGGGTGAACGGGGGGAATCTATGGCTGATAGGTAAAGTTGAATTGTATATTAAAATAAAAAAATAAAAAAAAAGATGCAAAAAAAAAAAAAAAGATTAACCATCACAGCTAGCCACCTGTAATGCATAGTCATGGCCAGTCATCCTCTCATCAGAGTTATCCAGTCCAAATTGCCAGTAGGTGCTAAGGTTAGAGTTCTCTGCTCTGCCTAGATTAATGGGTGTGCTGGAAGAACTGGAGATGGTAAAGTTTTATGTTACTTGCTACAATTTGGCATTAAGACATTTTGGGATATTAGGTGCCTGCTAATTTTAATTTATACCTCAACATCAACTAGTTAATTTAATCAAGAACTTGCAGGTCAGAACTGGTACATGAATGTTCCAGACAGAAGCAGAGGCAGTCCCAGGACTTTGGTGTCTGTTGTTAATATAAATTGCATTTGGGTTAGTAAAGTAGGTGTGACTTTTTTTTTTAACATCTGTAAAATGCAGCTGATCAGGCATAGGTTTATGGAAACTGGTCTATAAGTAAGATACTGGGATCCAGTGTGCCCAATATGCTCAATGCTTTAGGAAGGCATTCTAGCTTTGGGACACTAACCATGTTATCTGTCCAGCTGTGTAATTAATCACCAAGAGTTTAAGTGACATGTAGAGCAACGATCCAGAGCATCTGAGACTAGTTAGTGCAGGTGTACTTGCTGAGACCAGTGTGATGATGACCTTTAGAATGTACATGTTAGAGACAGTGCCAGCTTCATAGGTAAGAGAGAACAGTGCATGTGGACCTGCCAGATCTGAGATGATACAGGCAGAACTTCGGAGGAGGTGTTGACTTATGAACTGCTGTTCACAGTATCTGTCAAAGCCGAGCCAGAAAAGATAAGAAGAGCTAAAGCCCTAATCCCACTAAATTAAATTGTATTTTCTTGGATTTGTGTTTGTTTTTTTTTTTTTTGTGGATTTATTTAACTTTTAATGCTTCAGTAAAACTAGATAGCAGCTGCTGAGTTTTATTTTTCTTCACAAACTGTGTAGGAGTCAGGTCCTTTAAAAGTTTGTATCAATTACATCATTTTAAGCACGGTTTTTAAATACACATCTCTGATAATTAGATGTATTAAAATACAGTGTTGGCGAAACAAAGGCATGAGTTTCAAATGACTATAATTCCAGGAAATTTAGATTATATGGAACTAGTGGTTTCTAGGTGTGTCATCTAGATACATATTTTATTCCCTGATTTCCACATTTGCCACTCAACCTCAAAGGATGAGTCAGAACCTTCCTGAGAACTTTATGGAAGACTAGTGTAGCTTCTCAAGGGGCTTAAAAGTTTCTTAAGTTCAGGGCATCAGTACTTCCAGAGTTGTTATGGCAAACAAGTCAGACTGTCTGATCCTTGCCTTTGTTGTGAGGCCCAAGTGCTGGATGCCAGTGGACAGACCCAATCACTGGACTCCAGTGGACAGACCCAATCACTGGACTCCAGTGGACAGACCCAAGTGCTGGATGCCAGTGGGCAGACCCAAGTGCTGGATGCCAGTGGACAGACCCCAGCACTGGACTCTAGTGGACAGACCCAAGCACTGGACTATTGGTGAAATTATTAAGGCAACTCCATGTAGTTAAAAGGGAGGTTTATTTTGTGGGGTAACTTACAAGTGAAGGGATAGGTTACAGGGTCTGGGAAAGGTGTAGCGCAGTCTGGCGGTGTTCTCTGGAGAACTCTGCTCGGTCTACCTCCAGCGTCCAGAGTCCAGGAACCAAGAAAGCTCTCCCATCCGGATCTCGGGTCTTCAGGGGCCCTCTCTCCTGGCTCTGCCTTGTAGGCATGACAGTTACCGAAGCCTCAAAGGTGGTATTTCCAGGTCAGAGCTAGAACGGCTACCCACTACACTGGACCCCAGTGGACAGACCCAAGCACTGGACTCCAGTGGACATGCTCACAGTCACTCCTGTTGTGTCCTGGAGACTCTGCTAGACATTTTACAGAAAGACGGTTTGCCACGTTGTCCCTCCTATTGACTTGCTTACTGTCTTGATGGCATTGCCGTTCACTTCCTTAGCAGCCTTCGCTTCTAAAGTTGTCATCTGTGTTCCATCTTTCTGTACACCGATTCTCCTGTTGAAATGCAATTGTGTTAATATCTGGGGGCTTCGTTCTGTCTTTAGTGCCTAAATGAAAGTCTGACATATTGTAGGAACTGAGAACTGAGCCTAATTCCAATATCTTTGTTGAATGCTACTGAGAAGTTAAGATCATAACTGTTTACTCATAAAAACTGCTTGCTGATCCAGATGCCTTTGTAAACAGCTTACTCAATGGTGACTTTAATGCCTCATTTTACTGAACCCGTCATTAATTCTGCCTGATCTTGTTTGGGTTTTAGGAACTATCTGAGTTCATGAGAAGTTTTAACTGAGATGATACTCATTTTATTGAGTGATTATGTGCAAAATAAGTGTTGACATTTACCCTTTAATAGCTATACACACTAAAAGCTTACTTATATAAGTAAGCACTTCTTTTTTGTGGTTATGTAACATGAATAAAAAATTCTTAATGAAAAAAAGTAAAAAAATAAACACTTTAGGTCAAAATTTTCAGTCTTTTTGCAATGCAATATATATATATATATTTAAACAATGATAAAGAAAAAGTAGGATGAAAACTCTAGTCAACAGTCTCAAAATGAATGGTATTATCCCCAAGGGATAAAGCTGATAGCTATGTGCATAGCAGATAATATCTGTGATATAAAAATTTCATGGGGAGAAGGAGGCAAGGGAAATTTTGTTAAGGCATTTTAGGGGAACATCACATAAAAATGCAGGAGACACTGTTGTTGTGGTAATTTCTTCTGGAGGGCCATGATTTAAAACTCCTTACTTTGGATTCAAAGTCTTAAAACCTATACTCGATTTGGTACAAACCAATTATGGCTCACACAAGATATTGGGTCATGTAGACAAATAAGCTTGTATTAAAAAACCAATCCTTTAAAACAATTTAAAGATTACTTTATTGTGTATTTATCCACATATTTATTTACTGTGCATGTGTGGGGATGATAGAGGTGTGTGCACGCCACAGCATGTAGAGGGTGGGTAGCAGACAATTTATAGGTGTTGGGTTTCTCTGCTATTTGAGTCCCAGGGATTGAACTCAGGTTGTCAGCTTGGTGTTGCCTTTACCTGCTGAACCAACCATCTTGATGGCCTCCAAATGTATTCTAACATAGAAAGAAGATAATGTACTGTAGTCGAAATTCTAAACAGTCTTAGTAAATAAAAAACACAGAGCCAAATACAGGAGTAATAGCCTAAGAGATCAGAGAATTAGCGAAGAGCCACTGACTACCCTTTAACTTACCACCAAGTCGTAGTTTCCCACACGGGAGAGTTTCTTCCTGTCTGACTGTGTTTTTATTGCCTTTCTGTTCTGCCTTCCCATTGGCTCTAAGCCCAGCCACATGACTTCCTTGTCACTGCCTGTCTATACAGACCTCCAGGTCTCTATGGTTGGCACTGGAATTAAAGACTTGTGTCACCACGCTTGACTGTATCCTTGACCACACAGAGACTCTGCCTGCCATGTGATTGGATTAAGGGCGTGAGCTACCACTGCCTGACTCTGCTTATGGCTTGCTATGTGACTTTGCTATGTGACCTCTGATCTCCAGGCAAACTTTATTTATTAACATACAAATAAAATCACATTTCAGCACAATTAAAATATCACCACAATGTATATATAAACCTCTGTAAGTTTAGCTTTGCATGAAACTGAAGTATGTGAGTTTGGGCTGTCAGGAGAAGATGTTTGGGAAATTCAGATGGTCAGTGTTGGGGAAGCTCTGCCAATTCACCTGACTTGAGGATACCACCATGCTCTTGATGTAAAATTCACTTAGAAAAAAAAAAGATTGCTTGAATGTACCAGAACATTGACAGATTGTAGAGAAAGCCACAAATGAAGCATGTCATTAGTGAGCATGATTTCCTTGCCCAGGAAAGAATAACAGACCCTAATATTTACTGTACTCCATAACATTACAAGATGTACCAGTCAAAATCAATCAGTCACAGCCACTAGAGGGCAAATAATTAACATATCTCATTATCATTCATCCTGTTAGCTGACAGCAGATTTGATAATGTGTGCTGTGTGACATGACTGTTTGCATTTAATTTGGATTGTAATCAGAAAATACTCAAAGATTCTTAAAACATTAGATGACAAAAGACACTAGCCCAGGCTTATTGACACAACAGTTGCTCATTTGTTTCTAAATAATTGGTTTCCAGGAAATATTAAATACTAAAGGATACACTGTTATATAAACATATTTGCTAAAATGAAATTATCCTTAAAAAATATTCTTTTAAATACCCTGACATCATCTAGGTGTGATGTGGGAGAGAAGAGCTGGTTCATAATGTAATGAAAACAACAACCAGCTTTTTTATGAGTTTCTTTTTCTTACTTTACATTACTCTACAAGTATAGATGGACATCTGAAGTTATTATTCGTAAAAAATACAGACCAATGTGCCAACATGTCTCTGAATTTTCAGACTAACAATTGTGTTTCATGCTTTTCAGTTTATAATATTGAATAAGCACACCCTGGACAGCTGTATTTTCCCATCTATAAACAACAGAATGGCGCAGTAGAAACAAAGTGTGTGTTTATAAACACTTATTGAGAACTGTTGTAGGCTGGTTGGCTTGTTGGATTTTTAACATAATCTACCAGTCACCTTTCTGTTGCTATGACAAAATAAATAATTTAAAGGAAGGAGGATTTATTTCAGCTCCTGATTTCTAAGTTCATAATCTATGGTCTCTTGCTCTCATTGTTGTGGTCTTATGGTGAGGCAGAGCATTGTGAGGGGGAGTGCTCAGTGGAGTAAGGCTGTTTATTTCATGCTGGGAGGGAAGCAGAGAGATAGATAGGAAGAGCCAAAGAAATAAGACATGGCCTTCAAGGCCACATCTTCAATGACATACTCTCTCTCTGTTATACTTCCTCACAATCCATTGAGCTATGAATTTATGATGGATTAATCCATTGATGGTGTCAGGGCTCTCCTTATTCAATTACCCCTCAAAAGCTGGCAACTAAGACGTTAAAACGTTTTAAAGTTGAAGCCATAACATGTACACTTCATTATAATGCTGGGATGTGACTTTGCCTAGGAAGCACGCCTGTAGATCTCTTCCCTGCACAGTCAGTTTCCTTCTATTGTGTCTTTCAGTCCTTTGAAATCTCCTGCTTTTCAATCTGTAAGAAAATGGAGGCTCACGGATATTAACTTCCCTAACTATGGTAAACTTCAAAGAAACAGTAGATTCTACAAGTGCTGATTATGAAAGGTTTTCTTTCTTTTATTTCACTTATTTTGCTTAAAACATGTGAGGTACAAAACAAAAAGTTCAAATATATAGATTGAGAGTAAAATATTGATTATTAGGTAAGGCAATAATTACAGTTCAAATGATACAAAGTCACAGATATGCAGGATGATTAACCAGAGTTATTAACCTGACACAGAGAGTAAATAAAATTGTATGGCATTAGGAATTTTTTTTGTGTGTGTGAAATAAACAGATTTTAAGTGTTCTTGCCTTTGGCTAAAATTTTACAGTCTTCTGTCTCCCCAAAATTGGGTGGAATTTGTTAATTTGTTTTACTTTAGCAAATTACCATCTATCTGTATCTGCATTGTAAACTTCAGTTATGAATAGGATAGATTAAAGGGAAAAGTCCAAGCCTTATATTCTTTTCATGTAATATGATATATTGGAAACTAAGATAATTTTTCAAATCTAGACTTGGTCATTTGGATGCTTAACCAAGTCCTTCCTCTTTGGAGTAGAGTGGGACTTGTATATAATAGGGGTTAACAGAAAGCAAACATAAAATATGTGACAGTTGTGAAGAAGAATTCAATCAGAGGGTAGAAGGGGGGGGCTGCAGCAATGTTAGCTTGCATGGGGTCATCAAAGAATGTCTGGGGCACTGGAGCAGAGAACAGGCAGAAGGATGATGAGTGTGTGTATCTTTGGAAAGGAAGGAGGAAAGCAAGAATAGAACAAGAGCCCCCCCCCCCCCCAAGTTTGCAGATGTAAGAAGGTGGTTGCATTCGTTATGGTGGTTTGAGGGTAGTAGACGGCAGGAGAACAAGGGATTAGGTTGCTGTTGGGGTACTGGGGCCCACGTAGAAAATGTAAGGATTTTGGATATTTTTCTGTATGTGGGATGGCAATTACTTGAGAACTTTGAAGAGTGTGACACGTTTTCAAATGAACACTGGTGTGTGTGTGTGTGTGTGTGTGTGTGTGTGTGTGTGTGTGTGTGTGTGTCTATGTCTGCGTTTGTGTGGGTGTTGGGCACAGAAGTGTGATTGGGAGGTAGAAGGTGGAGGGCCAGCTAGGAGCCTGTTGTAATAATCCAGGCAAAATAGGGCAGTGGCTTGGCTGTGGGTAGAAGCTACGGAGATGATAGAGAATGGGATCTTTGGGATATGTTTCAAGGGGAGAGATGACGTGATGGCTTGATTCATGGCATATGAGATGTGAAAGATAGATTTTTAAGAAGAGTCCACAGTTTGGGTCTTAAAGTGATATTTTCTGCTGCCAGGTAAAATAGGGTAAAACGGGTTTTGGAGAAGATAAAGTCCACTTTGGGGATATGAATTTTGAAATGTTTTCTTAGAACCCTCATTACTTGCCATTCCTCAGACAGTTCCTATTCCCTTTACTGGTAAGGTTTTTTTTTTTTTTTCGTTTGCCTATCTGGAACAGTAAACCAAGAACAAATAGTACTGCACTCAAAGTGCCTTATAATCTCCCTGTTCTTATTTTCATTATTTCTGATTCATGCGGACGAGTTTTTGCCAAATTCACATTCTATTCGGAGGAGTTTACTGAAGAGAGAAACTGCTTCACTGTACCACGGTGATTTAGTTGACAATAACTCTTTCATACAAGCCTTACTTTTTGACTACCTCATTGTCCTTCGTGATCACTACCGGCTTGATATTTTGAATTCATTGTCTAATATTTGTGAAATCATGACTATTTATCTAGTGTTCTCATGTACTTTATATTTTGCTAGGGTGATTTAGTTTTTCCATAAAGTTTTTATTTCTTCATTAAAACCATGAGCCAATGTTACCATCATCGTGTTTTATATTATGGAATCTATGCCAGAGGGCTGTTTCTTTGTTCCTGGATGACAGTTGCTCCAACAAGCATTTGTTGCTGATAAAGAATGTACTTCCTAAATCTTTTTTCTTCTGTCTGTTTCTGATCAAATCAGAGATAACAGTTGAATGGAAAATGCAGACAAGTAGACATACAATCATTTTAACAAATAACCAACAATACTATCCATTCTCGTTTTGCTTTTTTTTTTGAGACAGAGTCTCACTATGTAGCTCTGGCTGACCTGGAACTCATTATGTAGGCCAATGTGGCCTTGAACTCACAGAGTTCCACCTGCCTCTGCCTCCTGAGAGATGAGATGCTGGTTAAAGGCATGCACCATTACTCCTGGCAGTCCCCATTATGGTAAGTAATAAGGAAAGAAAGCAGACGGAGTTTAGAAAATGAACGTATTTAGTTCTGGGTATAAAAACCACTGAGAGATATTTAGAGCAAGCAAGAGTTGGAGTTGTGGTGAGAGGAAATGGGGAATGCAGAAACGAAAACTTATCTGGGCTTCATCACTTGTGAGGGTATGACTTCAGGGATGCTACATTTCACCCCTGAAAAACGGAGGTCCAGTTGCTAACCCTGCAGAGGTTCTGAGGGTGGGTGATAGGTGCACATCACATGGTGTGTTTCTTGGGGAGAGAAACTACTTCTGGCCAAGGGCAGTTTGCCGAAAATGTCTTGATTTCTAAATATGTTTGACCTGCATGGTTGTTCAGGTCTGTATCAGCTGAAGGATTCCCCTAGTTTGGGGTGACAACATTAATCTTAAAAAATGTCTCTTAGACTTTTAAAATGAGGCCTTTATGACTTCTTTTCTTAGATGACACCTATTGACCTTTTTTCATAGAATTTTCTAGTATGTGTATGTTTAAGATGATGAGTGCGGCCATGCTCAAGATATCACTGGAATTTCAACAATAACCATCTTGGGATTTCCTAAGAAGATCCATCGTAAGTTGTGCAGCACCCACTCAGTGTTAGTGGCTGCTCTCCATGCAGTGACTCAGCAAAGGAAGGTTGCACTTTTGGTCTTTACTGTGCAATCTTGCATTTAATTTATTAGAAAGCATGAATTTGGAGTTAGTCCGGGGACTTAGTCTTGGCTTGACTTTTCATTGCCTTGAATGAGTTTGGATAAGTTTTTAATATCTTTGTGCTCAGTCTTCTCAAGGTTAAAGTGTAGTTAATAATAACATTGTTGTACATTTATTATGAGACAGGGGATAGGAGGAATGAAATGACCATCTGTGGTGCCTGGCATCTAGGAGTGTCCAAGCTTTTCCTGGAAATGAGATTTCAGAATCTTATTTTTTTTTCTCATTCTTTTCTCAAAAATAAGCTCGCATGACACATTTCACCAAACTTTTCAGCTAATAATAAAATCCATCATGGCAGGTCGAGATACAAACTGCCAAAATGAGGCATTAAAAACTCCTTACACATACACTCCAATTTTAGATTGAGTTGCTTGGGATGGACTTTGGATATCAGTCACCGATAGGGTGGGTGCTGCCAGCTCAAGACAGACTATATTTACCTTAACTGTCACTTCTCCTTCTCGCTTGCAGAGTCTTGTGAGAAAGAACTTGTTGACAAGTGTTGCCAGAGGAACAGGTCTGTGTGCAGTAACAGCAAATACATTATTAGAAACAGCAGGTCATGCTATAATCTTGTCCAGAAATCAAGATGCCCCCACTTCTTTCTGCACACTGTTCATTTTAAAGGACACATTCTACATTTGAAGTTCACAGATCTGCCATACTTCTTCATCTCTCCATATTTCTTTTCCTTGCTGAGTCTAGACATTCTCTAGATGATGAATGTTTACCATTGTAAGTATTACTTGTTGGCCATTATGGCATTTTTTACATTGTGACAATTTATTCATTTATCTTTCTGTAGCAGGAATCTTAAAAGTCTTATTAATAAAATCAAACCTGAGGCCATTTATTGGGGCGAACACTGGAAGATCAGAGAGACAGAATAAGCCACAGTTATCTCACCTTGCCAGATCCTCAGCTGGTCTTGCTTCCTCAGACTGGAAGCCTCTATGTCCTCATATCCAAATGATTCTCAGCTGAACTGCTGCTAGAAGCCTGAATGCTTAACCAGGCCAAATGCTTCTCCAGGCCAAATGCCTCTCCAGGGCAAAAGCCTTTAGTTTCTGGTCCTCACGCCTTATATACCTTTCTGCTTTCTACCACCACTCCCTGGGATTGAAGGCGTGCTTTCTGGGATTAAAGGCGTGGGTCACCATGCTTGGGTGTATCCTTGAACACATGAATTTCTGCCTCTGGAATGCTAGGATTAAAGGCGTATGCTACCACTGCCTAACCTCTATGTTTAATATTGTGGCTGTCCTGTTCTCTGACCCCAGATAAGTTTATTAGCATACACAATATTTTGGGGAACACAATACCCCCACATCTTTCCTTCCTTCTTCTATCATCTTAAAGATTTAGACCTAATTTTATTTGCCTCCTGCACACCATCTACAGCTAGCCAAGTACTCACATGTTCTAAATGTTAATGAAATGCTAATGAAGCAACTAATTAATTTGAGCTTAATAAATTGAGACACACTGGCTCTATGCATACTGTTTGACACCTGAGGATACTGCTCTCTTCTCCTGTTTTTCTTCATATATTTCTTTTTTTTTTTTTAAATTTTTCTCTTGTAACAAACACTGTAATCCATTTTGGTTTCCATCATCTACTCTCTCTAAATCCACATGTTCTCTTTTAATATGTGTCTTTTTAGGATTATAATTCTCTATTACATACTGGGCACCTAACCCCTCATGTCTAGCACCTAGCTCTTTCCATTGTTCTACTTTCTTTCCATCTTGTATTGCTTATGAAAATGGATAATGGTGTTTATTAGTGGTTAATATGATTGTATGTCAACTTGTCTATTATGTACTGGGTCTATACCTCTCAACTCACTTCATTCCCACAGCACTGTGCAAAACAGGTTTCATGATCACAGTGTGGCTAGATCTTTATGTGCTCACACCTCATCATTTAACCACTGGCCCACAGAGTACCAAGCATTCTGCCTCTTGGGCTCCATCACTCTCCTCCTACATATGTCAGGGAGAAAGATGCACTTATAATGGATTTAGTTTGAGGCTCAAGTCAAATGAGACCACTGAAGACATTCTGTCCATACAATGTTAAATATGTATTGATAGATTTATACAAATAAAGTCATTCTATACTTTCTCTATACTTCGCTTGTTTATGGGAAGCTGCGCTTACAATGGATAAGGTATGAATATCAGGAAATAATCTTGATTCTCATTAAGGTACACCGAAGAAAAGTTATTTATTCAAATCCTTAAACAATGTTAACATAGGTTGTTAGGTTTCTTTCCCCCCGGTTGTAGGAGTTATATATTTGGATACTAACTTCTTATCAGATGGTTTGCAAATACTTTCTCCCATGATCCAGGGTGATGTTCACTGTGTTTCTCTGTTATTATTTTCTTTGCTTTATAGAGGTGTTAGGTTTGATGTAGGCTGACTTGTCTCCTTTTATTTTTGTTGTTCATGTTTTGGTGTAATATGAAGGACATCATTGCTAAAGCTGGTTTCATGAATCTTTCCCTTGGATTTTTTTGTGGGGAGAGGGTGCAATTTCAACTCCTATGTTTGAATTATGTTTATGCATTTTGAGTTGAGTTTTGTGTGTGACATAAGATTAGGATATGCTTTATTCTCCTGTTTGAATGTATCAATTTCTCCAGTACCATATTTTCCCTTTTGTTATTTATTAACAAATATTAATTATATCAATTAAAACATTTTAGTGGTGACATTTCTGTACATGAAGGTATTGTGCTTAGAGCTTATCTGCTTTCCCTTCTCTTCCCTACTGCCCTCTCTGGTCACCCTCCCCCCTCGTGCTTTCTTATTTCCAGTCATGGTGTTTAATTACATTGGTTCATGTATTTACTTTTATGCAGGTTCCATGTTATAAAGAAGACACATGCCATGCAGAGCAAGTAATTATACAAAACCATGTTAAATGTTAATAATCATTTAAATCATTAAAATCATAAAAATCATTAAATCATTAAAAACCAAGGAAATGTGAGCAGAACAGGACACAGACATTTTGATATGACTGAATGGGTAAATTAAGCTGTGTTTTCTTCTTGCAATAGAATATTATTTAACATAAAGTGTCCTGTATTTTGTAACACTGTAGATGAATGTTCAGTGCATATTGCTAAACAAAAGAAAAAGCACGTCAAAGAAGGACAAACATTTCATGATTCTAGAAATCTGAGATGTTTACAGTAATTAAACTTGAATAGCATGGCGCTCTCTCGAGGTCAGGGGAAAGAGGACCTGCAGAGTTGCTAATCATTGAGCATGAATTTTCAGTTATGCAAGGTGAATAAAATCCATAGATTTACTGTCCAATATTTTGTTTATGGCTAATAATACTGAGATTTTTTTATTTTAAATGCCCAATGTCATTTATTGAAGGGAGGAGGAGGTCTTAAATACAGGATTACAGCACAATGGGAGGACCCCGGAGGGCAGAAGTTTGCTACTGATAATACTGAGATTTTAAAGTACATATTTTAAAATATGCAAAGAGAGTAGAGCTTGTGCTCCATATAACAAGCATATACATGCACACATATACATGTTAATTAATTTCTTAAAACCCTGGATTCCTTGCCTTTGGTTAGTAATGTCAGAAAGTGAATTGTGTGTGTGTGTGTGTGTGTGTGTGTGTGTGTGTGTGCTATGAAAACATGAGCCCAACAACTTTCTCCAGTACATCCACCCCTCTGCTCCTCTCTCATTCTCTCTATTATCTAGTTTTTACTTTATTTATAGAACTTATTGTAATCTTATGTGATTTTTTTTAAATAAAATTGCCTTATTTCTTTTACTACCTACAGACACTGTAAGGTTCCTGAAGACATTTTCTGATTGGTTTGTTGGTAGTAGGTTCGTTTCTACATCTGATCACCATACTGGCTCACATAAATGTTTAACTATTTGTTGAATGAATCAATGTGTCAAAACACTGCATACTACTCCTTAAAACATAACAAATTCTCTGTATCATTGCTGTAACATCATAATGAGCCTACAGTGAACATCTAGGAATCATTAGCCCATTGCTTTGTTTCCTAGGTTTGATTGTTCCTTGTGAGTTTCAGCTTGCTCTCTTGCACAGCTCCCCCTCTCATGGCCACTCCCTCAGTGACTCCGTCCTACAAATGGCTCTAGTCTCATTTCTGTTGCTTTGATAAAACACCGGCATAAAAAGCCACTTAGAAGAGAGGCGGTTTATTTTAGCTTACAATTACAGGTTATAGTCTATGACAGGGGGAAGTTAAGGTGGCAAGAACTGAAACTAGCTAGTTGCATTGTCTCCACGGTCAAGAGCAGAGAGCCATGAACGCATGCACGTCTGCTTGCTTGTTTGCTTCTGCTTTCCTCCAATTCTCCACTCTTGTGCAGTTCAGGACCCCTCCAGTTCTTCCCCCTTAGGCAATGGTGATGCCCACAGGGGGCTGGGTCTTCTTCCCACATCAGTTAATAAGTCACTGAGACTCTCTTCTCGAGTGATTGTGGATTGTCCCAAGTTGCCAAGGCTGATTTAAGAGTTCCAGATTTGTAATCCGACCTCCACCTTGTTCCTGAGTCCCACTTACAGCCTGTGATCACTGCACCCTCAGCATGTTCTCCAAATCCTGCTTACATCGCTTTCTCATATGATGGTACTTGAACTTATCACGATGGTTGCTTTAGAAACTGGATCATCTGTGATCTCTCCCTCGGTCAAATCTGATCTGTTCACAATTTCTCTCTCAGAAGTATTTCTCTTTTCCTCACTGGCAAGTCCTCCACTTGCATTTCCTTTCATTTGGGCTTTATAGGTGACTGATATGGCTACTTTTTGTGCTCCTTCTGAATAGAGAAGCCTATATCAGTAAATTAATTGTATTATTTTATAGATAAGAATAAAATAAATTTCCATGAGGTTAAGTGGTTTTCTGAAATGTGCAGAGCTGCTAGGCTTTGGAGCCAGGCTATGAACTTGGAGCAGCCTCAAGCAGAACTCTCCCACCGTCTGCATCTTCCCAAACATCACATGCTCTCCTGTCTCCCTGCCCCCCTGCCCCTGCCCCTGTTCCAGTTCACACAGCCTTCCCTTCTTCCCTGAGAGATCTCTTAATTATTCTTCAAATCTTCTCTCAAACAGCACCTCTCCCGTTCTTTACAGATTCCACTGGTAGAGGAAGGTGCTTCTGTTGGGTTTCCAAGGCAGCCTTTGCCCATGTGTGCTTGGCCATCACTTTTGTTATCATTGCCCATGTCCTTGAGAGCAGAAAATGTACCTTAATTAATGGCTTTCTGTATAGTGTCTTGGCCCACTGGAGCGAGATTTTTTTTTT
>CABHPR010119441.1:1208-34882 GCA_902168415.1 Peromyscus melanophrys
CAAAGCCCAATTTTCTTCCAATGCACACAGAAAACCCATTTTTTTTTTAATGTGGAAAATTTTCTCTTTTAAATAGTTTCCTTTAAAATATCTGATATGTTAATTGACTTACCAAATCCGCGCAGAACAGTAGAAATCCGAGGGAAGTTCAAAACAGCCACCTAGTGTCCAAGGTGAATCGAGAGAGAGAGAGAGAGAGAGAGAGAGAGAGAGAGAGAGAGAGAGAGAGAGAGAGAGAAGCCCTGGCTAAAAGCTTAAATCCAGACACGTGTCCCCGCTTGAGCGGAGTCAGGCCTGGGCTAGACTTCCTTAAACTCCAACCACGTGTGGGCCTTACAGACAGGGACCCTGTTCGGCAGAGCACTGGCTTTTAAGCTAACCGCTTGGGGCCTGAGGCCAAACCGACTCGGCCCCGGCTAGAGAGCCGGCCGTCCGGAGCCGACCGCCAAGGCGGGAGACCGGACCAGCGGCGGACCCGCAGCCAAGCCGAGTCAAGCGGTTTCTTATGGATTCTTGTCACGTTGGGCGCCAAATGTAGATGTAACCAGCTGCCTTATTAAATAAGAGACACAGAGCCAATGTAAAGATGAAAGCCAAAGAGGTCAGAGCTAAGAGTCTTACCCGCTTTCCGCCAGCTAGCCTCTCCCGCCAAGAGACCTCTCCGAAAGGGGGCTACTTCCTGTCCGTTCGTCTTTAAATAAAAGTTCTCGTTCTTCCTTCTCATTGGTTGTAAACCCAACTACGTGACTGCCTCGTCACTGCCTCTCTGGATAGACCTCCAAGTTTTCTATGGTTGGTATTGAGATTAAGGGCGTGTGTCTCCAATGCTGGCTGTATCTTTGAACACACAGAGACCTACCTAGTTTTGCCTGCCGAGTGCTAGGATTAAAGGCGTGCACCACCACCGCCCTGGCTTTCGCTATGGCTTGCTGATAGCTCTGACCCCTAGGCAACTTTATTTATTAACATACAAATAAAATCACATTTCAGTACAAATAGAATACCACTATAAATGGACCCAGCAGAAATTGTAGTACCTTTTACTAATGATGAACATGACAAATTATGGGCAAAAGTGAATCTTGGCAAAGAGCTTGAGGTAATTTTTTGGGAGAGATTAACAGCAAATATTCCAAAAGCAAGAGAATTAATTTTATAAAGAGAACTAATTAGATCCTTCTGTAGATGTAATTCTGAACAGTCTTATTAAATAAGAAACACAGAGCCAAATGCAGAGTTAAAAGCCCAAGAGGTCAGAGCACTAGTGAATATCCCTTAGCTTACCAGTCACTGCCATCCTTCCCCTCTGAAAAGAGACCTACTTCCTGTGCATCTGAATTTTTTTATTGACTTTCTGTTCTGCCTTCTCATTGGTTCTAAACCCAACCACATGACTTCCTCGTCACTGCCTGTCTATACAGACCTCCAGGTCTCTATGCTTGGTATTGAGATTAGAGGCGTGTGTCTCCATGCTGGCTGTATCCTTGAACACACAGAGATTCTGCCTGTCATGTGTTCGGAATTAAGGGCATGTGCTACCACTGCCAGACTTCTGCTAAGTGGCTTGCTATTAGTTCTGACCCCCAGGCAACTTTATTTATTAACGTACAAATAAAATCACATTTCAGCACAAATAAAATATCACCATAGGTCATGGTGTCTCTTTACAGCAATTGGAAACACTAAACACCTACCTTCAATGGGTGCTCAAATTTAATGACACACATCTTAAGACTCAGAGGATCTACGTAAATCAGAGAACACATAACATTTATCTTCCTGGATCTGGCTAACTTCACTTTGAATAATTATTTCTAGCTCCATTCATTTACCTATCAATTTCATTTTTTTCATTTGCATAATATTATTTAGTGTATATGTACTGTATTTCCATTACACACTTACCAGTTGGTGTACATGTAGACTATTTATATTCCCTCATTATTAAAGAAGCAATGAACATGAATGAGCAAGTATCTCTGTAGAAGGATAAAGAGTTCCTTAGGAACATGCCAGAGTGGTATACTTGGAACACATGGTAGAACTATTTCTAGATTTTTGAAAATTTTCACACTGCTCTATATAGTGGCTGTATCAATTTGCACTTCCAACAACAATGAATAAGTGTTTCTTTTTTCTACATTTCCACCAGCATGTGCTATCCTTTGTATTTTTTTATCTTAGATATTTTGACTGGGGTACAATGAAATCTGAAAACAATTTTAATTTACATTTACTTGATAGCTCAGGATGATGAAAATTTTTTCTTTTCCATCTGTATTTCATTTGAGATTTATCTTTAGATCAATGCCACAGCATTCAGTTGGGTTGTTTGATTCCTTGGTGTTTCATTTCTACAATCTTTGTACATTCTATATGCTACCCCACTCAGATGTACAGCAGGAGTGATGCCAAATCTTCGTTTTCAACTTAACTGCATATGAAGTACTGTGTACTCCTTTGATGGACATTCATTTTTCTCAGTGATATCAAAACACTTATTAATACTGAAACACAAAGCAGGCAAATTTTATAGCTTTACTGGAAAAATACTATAACATAGAACAACATTTATAGAGATCTTTTAGTTAAAAAGTCAATTGTCTACCACTAATGGCATGTGTATATTTTGGGTGGTTGGAAGGAAAGGGTTCATTTTGTCTTACAACCCTAAGATCACATTCCATCACTGGGGGAAGTCCTGGCAGAAACTCAAAGCAGGAACCTTGAGATAGGAGTTGAGGCAGAGACCATGGAGGAGTGCTGATACTGGCTTGCTCAATCTGCTTTTATATAGAACCCAATACCTGGTGCCAAACCATGGGTACACCCTCCCACAATGGGCTGGGATCTCCCCCATCAATCACTAATTAAGAAAAGCCCATAGCTTACCCATAGCCCAATCTTATGGAATCACTTTATAAATTGATGTTCCCTTCTCTCAGATGACTCTAGCTTGGTCAAGTTGACAGAAACCAGCCAAAACAATAGGCCCCTTGTTGAATGACACACCAAGATAGCACCAATTAACAATAACATTTCCTTTTTTGTTCATTCCCATGATCTCACATTCATAAATATATAAAGCATACTACAAACATAAAAATCCCACTGTCTTTACAAATTCAAACAATTAAAATGCCTGTCTTAAAAGTGTCCAATGTCAGCCAGGCGGTGGTGGCGCACGCCTTTAATCCCAGCACTTGGAAGGCAGAGACAGGCTGATCTTTGTGAGTTCGAGGCCAGCCTGGTCTACAGAGCGAGATCCAGGAAAGGTACAAAGCTACACAGAGAAACCCTGTCTTGAAAACAACAAACAAACAAAAATGCCCAATGTCTGTTTTCAAATGCACATCCTCAAAGTGCCTATATTAAAAAAAGCAGAAAGAGCACACAAAAAATTAGAGATTTTGGAAAAGGAAGAATAAATAAAACCCAAACTAGCCAGGTAGTGGTACTGTGAGTTCCAGGCCAGCCTGGTCTACAGAGTGAGTTCCAGGATTGTAAGACAAATGTTCAATGGTCTTATTAATAAAAAGCCCGGAGCCTGATATTGGAGTGAAAACTGAGAGATCAGAGAAGCAGAAAGAAGCCAGCCATGTTCTTACCACTAGGAAATCCTCAGCCAAAGAGAGAGCTACTTCCTGTATACTGATGCCTATATACTTTCTGTGCCCTGCCATCTCACTTCCTTTCTCCACTCAGCTACATCACTTCCTGTTTCTGCCCAGCTCTATCACTTCCTGTATGTCTGTACAGACCTCCAGACCTCTAGGGTTAACGAAGGCTGAGAATTAAAGGTGTGCACCACCACACCTGGTTCTGTTACCAGTGTGGCTTGAACTCACAGAGATCTGGAGGAATCTCTGCCTCCTGAATGCTAGAATTAAAGGCATGTGCTACCACTTCCTGGCCTCTATGTTTAGTATAGTGGCTGGCTTTTTCCTCTGATCTTCATGCAAGCTTTATTTATTAGAGCACAAATAAAATATTACAACACAGGACAGCTAGGGCTACACAGAGAAATCACATCTCAAAAACCTTCAAACAAACAAACAACTCAAACACAGTCAATATCAAGAAATAAAAATCAAAGCAGAAATCAATGAAATAGAAACAAAGAAAAAATATTAAGAACCAACAATTCTAAGAGCTGCTTCTTTGAGAAGATGAACAAGATATAGATCGTTGACTCAACCAATTAAAAAAAGAGAGGAACGAAATGAACCAAATCAGAAATGAACAGGGAAACATAAAGACAACAAACTAATTCAGAATATTATGAGGAGATATTTTAAAAATCTGTACTCTAGTAATATGGAAGAAATGGATGAATTTCCAGATTCAGCCAAACCATCAAAATTAAACCATGAAGTCAACAATACCACAGACTCATAACAAATGTGGAGATTGAAATAGTAATAAAAAGTCTTTCAGGTTTAAAAAAAAAAAGGAAGAGGGACAGATGGATTCACAGCAGAGACCTACCAAACTTTCAAAGAAGATCTACATCAAGTTCTTTGTAAACTATTTTTAAAAGTGAAAGAAGCAGAATGAACACCCCCAAACTCTTTCTATGTAATTGTTAAAGAGCATATTAACATTACACATAAAATTTATGCTGTGTAGATGAGAAATTTTTAGGTTTTCTTCAGAGTAAAACAGCACACAGAGAAGAATTAAATTGAGAAAATGCCAAGTCTTTTGATGTGTATCTGATTGAGAATGCTGATCAAATGGATCCCTAGTTACTACAGAGTTCTCAAATACAGAAATATTACCATGGGCCATCACAAAGAGGCCACTGTAACTATACCCAATGGGACAGGCTACAGTTTAAGATGGGAGAAGAATAAGACTACGTTTAAAAATATTCTGCCATTTTGGAAGCAAAATGAGGTGCAAACATGAAGGGTTCAATGTTCCACAATTGAGGACAAGAAGTGGTGTAGGGCAGGCTCAAAGTTCCTGTAAGTTGGCCTTGAGAGTATTCTGCATGTAGGGTATCTTCTGCTGAGGAAAGCCACATACATGGTGTGGAGTTGAACAAGTCAGAGGTAGTGTGGTTACTCAAGCAGATGTAAAAGTATGGGATATGTTAGTGGGGACCAGATCATCATCCCAGTACTTCTCTTAAATGTTGGATGTGGAACTGAATTTCAGGGTGTTTATAATGTGATGCTGCTGATCTTGCTCTAATTTAGTTTTTTGTGGTACCCAGATTCTGGTGATAAGTGGAGGCTGTGGGACTTTTGAGAGTTTGAGCATATATGGTGCAAGTAGGTCATTACTCACAGACATTTGAAGGTTCTACCTACTTCCGGCTCTGGCCTTCAGTCTCAGCTCTCTTGACCTCTACTAGGTGAAGAGCTGATAATTTAAGATCTCCCCACCTGCAACTCATCTGAATTCTGCTGTGTCTGCCCATAAATAATAATCTGATATCCTTAAGAAGAAAAAATAAGCCTATATTCCATTACATTTTTCATTCTGGGTAATATTTTCTCAGGGAAGAGTAAAGTAGCTAATACAAATGAAGAACTAATGTTTGTTAATACATACACATAGTACTTGTATGTTTGACCTAATGTACATGTTGGATTCCAAAAGGGAATTTGAATATGGGAAGTGGAGAGGTGTTTATAAAAGAAACACCTTAGCTTTAAGTTGGGAAATGAAGTTGAAAATATCTTTGCTGTAGCTGATGCTCTCACCACAGCAGTTACATTTCTTGTTAATAGAAGGACAAATTTGACATTGCTCATTTTCATAAATTTTAATCTTGAGTCATTTTCATTCCTAGCAGACTATCAGTCTTCGTATATTTCCAATGACCAGTTATTTATTAAATTATTAAGAAAGAACATGAGTTTATTTTAAATACAATTCCCACTTCTTTTATGACTACTTTTTCACAACTTCAGACATTTTAAGAAGAAAGTTCCAACATCTTCTCTCATTGGATCAAGAGGTGAGTGACTCTTCTCTGACCTAGAGAGTCCTGTCTCAAGAACCCATATGGTGATATTTTATTTGTACTAAAATGTGATTTGTATGTTAATAAATAAAGTTGCCTGGGGGTCAGAGCTAATAGCAAGCCTTAGCAGAGGCTGGGCAGTGGTGGTGCACTTTGCAGAATTTGGAAAACTGAAATATGTACATCATACCATTGATACTTATTCAGGATTTCAATGGGCAACTGCTTTGAGTTCTGAAAAAGCTGATTCTGTAATCACTCATTTGTTAGAAGTTATGACCATCATGGGTATACCTGCACAAATCAAAACTGACAACGCTCCATCATATGTCTCTGTTAAAATGAAACAGTTTTTTGCTTATTACAATATAAAGCATATTAGAGGCATATCACTAATCCTACAGGCTGAACAGTTATAGAAAGATCAAACAGAACTCTAAAGGATATACTAAATAGAAAGGGGTAACAAAACCCCCCATAAATAGACTGCATAATACTCTATTAACTTTGATTTTTCTAAATGCCAATGAGAAAGGAACAACAGCTGCAGAGAGACATTGGATAATGGAAAAAACTACAGAATTAAATCAGCCTATATACTTTAAGGATGTGCTGACCTCAGAATGGAAACCAGGATATGTGTTACGTTGGGGAGGAGGTTTTGCTTTTGTTTCTACAGGAGAAGATAAGCTGTGGATACCATCAAAATTGATAAAGGTTCGATTTGAACAAGAGGAGGTGATAGTTCATCAACCAACATAACCATCCACTTTAAACTAACTTATACCATTAACACATGCCTTTCATTTAATCAGATAATAACTTGCCGAAAGGGAACATCCCCAAAATTAGTCTTGGGGAAAGGTTTTTGTTTTTGTCTTTTGGGAGAATGAAGGCTAAGGAATCTGAAGAACACTGGACAACTGAAGAAAAAGGACAAATCACCTATCCCAGGAAACAGAGTAAAATGGCCTATTGGTATATCATCTATAAAAATTTATAAGTCTTCCTAAATGTTTGTTTCTGCTCTTCTCTAAAGACATTTAACACTATTGGTCTTCTTGTAGTCCCAATTCAATTAAAATTTAAAGCTGACTTTGGAGTTGGAGAATGGCTCTCTCCTTCTTTAAACTCAAGCATGTTGTTAAAAGGAAAATGCAAACTCCCTGTATCATGCCAGAAGAAAAGAGCCATCTTCTGCTATGGGACAGGAGAAAAACCAAATTAATTAAGGGACTATTCTATTACTAATCTCAACTCTTTGATTCTATTCTGATTCTTTAAACTTTTCTTAAAGTATGAATTTTATATCAAATTTACAAGATTAATATATATATACATATATACATTTTCAACTTTGTTAAGATATGAATAGTCATATAGAGTACTAACTAATTCTAGAAAAAAGGCTTCAATTACCTGTATATATATATATGTCTTTGTGTTTGAGTCTCTTATCACTTTTCTGCAGGAAATAACGGCCAGGCCTAACATCAACTGAAGTCTCCAGGAAGAAGATGGGGCCCCACAACAACAACAATTCCACATGGACAATAATAATATCACTAAGCTGACAAACATCATCTACAGATCAGCTTTGGACTACAAAGTGCTCAGAGCAATTTTGAAAGGGCTAGCTGAGATGATCCAGTCTCAAAGACTACTTGAATAAGGACTTGAGATAAACCCTGAACTTTGGCATTATATACAAACTGGATAACGAAGGATATAGTTACCTTTCCTAGAATTTGACAATTAACCTAAAATTTTTATTTTCAGGATAAAGATACCTTCGCCCATACCCAGCAGGAAGCAATTTTAAGAATATGACACCCACATTCCCAAAGAGGTGGTGTGGGGCCGGTGGTTTTTGGTCTTTTAATGGGTTTTGGGTCTGGGATAATTTTCATTGTTTAGGGAGGTTGGTTACAAGTCGTTGTCAAGTGTTAGGAAAAGGGCTAAGCAAAGGAGATTAGATTTAAGGTTATTATTTTAAAAAAAAGACAACTATTAGTTTTAAATACTTTACATTGGATTGGATTTTTTTATATTGTATACAAATTGTATATATTGAAATTGATATTGTTAGAAAATGCTATATGTATATTTCTAATTGTATTTATACCATTCATTTAACAATGTAATGCAATTTTCTGATCCTTGAATGTTATTATTACCAACTATTAGGATATAAAGAAATGAAAGTTAGTAGTTAAACATTATAATAGAACTCGTAGTCATATTAGGTATGTTTTCAAGATTAAGCAGACATATTTTCAGATAGACAGGTCATCTTCAAACCCTTCAGAGATCTACAGAATATGGCATTTAAAATGTTTTAATAACTTAGAAAAATTTTCTTTTTGTTATGACTATGAGACATGTCGGCTCCTGGCAGTACCAATCTACTTCAGAGAAAATATGGGCATTGAAGAAACTGCATATGGAGTTAACTTCCATTGTGGCAAAGTTAGCCACTGGACAACAAAGTATCCTCCAATCAACTGCTGACAAACAGGACAGGTAGGACATGAAATAAAGGACTACTGATTCTTGCCAAAACAAGTGTGGTTATGACTTTATCAAAAGGCATCTTCTGAGTCCAGGACCATATGGCACCATCCCTGAAGTGGCCTTTACAATCTGGAAAAGGTACAGTGCCCTGTTCTTCGAAGGCAGCTGAACAGGCAGTGAGCCGATGACTTCTGATGTGCAATGGAACAGCAGCTGAAACAGTTATTCTTGAAGAATAACTAAGCTCACGCCTCTCAATAGCAGACTGGCATTTAATAGAGGGATGTGGAGAAGAACGGGATGCTGAGATGAAGCCACACATACACGGTCAAGAAGAATGGACAGCTGAATTCAAAAACCATCAACAATTTCCAGAATTTAAAATCCTGAATCATGACATGACACTAGTGGAATTCAGGTGTTTCTGGTACATGGACTGCTCTCACCCAATGTGAGGTCGAACTATTGACCTTGTGTACATCCTACTTCACAAATGAGTCTGTCAGATACGCTAAGCCTATAGGCTAAAGATGATGCCCCAACACTGTGGAGAAACCTCAGGTGACTGTCAAGGCAGCTGGTTGTTTCTGTCAACTCACAATTTTTTTGGAGGCTGCTTGCATGCACTTCCTGTTTTTATTTTTTTATTAGGTAATATTATTTCCTTCTTGGGTCTCTGAGGGAGTTAAAGATTAGTTAGTTAGAGTTGAAGATTAGTTAGGTAGAGTTGAAGGTTAGTTAGTTATAGTTGAAGATTGGTTAGTTACAGTTTAAGATTAGTTAGGATAGAAAGTGAATTAGGTACATTTTGGACTTACCAAAATAGGATAGATAATGGAATTATTTTCTCTGAATTTATCAAATACAAATGGACTAGACATTGTATAGGTATTTATTACTTGTATATATGGTATATAGTTATTGTACTTTTGTATATAGTTTTTCTTACATTAGTTACAACTTTTTTCCTTTTTTCTTTTTATTAAAATAGAAAAGGGGAAATATGGTGATATTAAAATGTGATTTGTATGTTAATAAAGTTGCCTGGGTGTCACAGCTAATAGCAAGCCTTAGCAGAAGCTGAGTGGTGGTGGTGCATGCCTTTAATCCCAGCTCTTGGGAGGCAGAGATAAGCGGATCTCTGTGTGTTCAAGGATACAGCCAGCATGAAGACACACACCTTTAATCTCAATACCAACCATAGAAGACCTGGAGGTCTGTACAGACAGGCAATGACTAGGAGGTCATGTGGTTGGGTTTACAACCAATGAGAAGGCAGAACAGAAACTCTATAAAGACAGACACACAGGAAGTGGCTCTCTTTCAGAGAGGTGTATAGGCGGGACAAGGAGGAGAGAATTCGGGGAAGTGGAAGGCTGAGGAGACACTGCCAGCCGCCACCATGACAAACAGCATGTGAAGATGCCGGTAAGCCACGAGCCATGTGGCAAGGTATAGATTTATAGAAATGGATTAATTTAAGATATAAAAACAGTTAGCAAGAAGCCTGCCACGGCCATACAGTTTGTAAGCAATATAAGTCTCTGTGTTTACTTGGTTGGGTCTGAGCGGCTGTGGGACTGGCGGGTGACAGAGATTTGTCCTGACTGTGGGCCAGGCAGGAAAACTCTAGCTACAGAGGTGGGACAACAGCGACAGTGAAGGTTAAGGTTTTTAGCTCTTAGCTATAGCTCTGACTTCTTGGCTTTCATCTCTGTATTGGCTCTGTGTTTTTTATTTAATAAGATGGTTGGTTACATCTACAAACCCAGGCCCTGGGACACAGCTAGTCCCCAGGCACCCCCACCCATCTCTACCCCAGGGAAAAATCCTGCAGGAAGGCTCCCCCACCAAACCCTGCCATCAGACCCTGCAATCTACAAGACTATGTCCTACCCCAATAACCATTTGCTTGTGGCCCCAGTAACTTCCAGAGACTCAGAATCTACCAGCTCTCATTGGACAAAGAGGTGAGTGACTTCTCCAACCCAGAAAGTCCTGCCTCTAGGACCCAGGCCCTGGGACAAAGCCAGTCCCTGGTAACCACCACCCAACTCTGCCCCAGTTGCTGGACAGCAGGGAAACTCCTGCCGGCAGGCTCCTCCACCAAAACTCTCCACCAGAACCTGCAATCTACAAGACCCACACCCTGCCCCAATACTCATCCCCCTGCAATACCAGTGGCTTCCTGAGACACAGAATCTGCCAGCTCTCATTGGACCAAGAGAGGCTTCCTGAGCTAGCTTGGATTGCACCAAGAGCAGCACCCTGAGGCACAGAATCTGCCAATTAGACCAAAAGCTAAGACTGAACCCAAAGGGGCCCACTGAGACACAGACACAGCAAGCATAGATTGGACCAATAGAAGCTTGCTTGGACACAGGCACCTCTTACACCTATTGGAGGAAGACATGGATAGATGCCAGTGCAAGAATATATACAACATCATAAAGAGTAATATGGCATCACCAGAACCTAGCCCTTCTACAACAGCAAGACCTATACATCACAATGTAGAAGAAGCACAAGAAAGTGACCTTAAAAATAACTTCATGAAGATGCTAGAGGCCTTTAAAGAGGAAATGAAAAATTCCCTTAAAGAAATTGAGGAAGAGATAAACAAGAAATTGGAAGAAATCAATAAATCCCTTAAAGAAAGCCAAGAAAACCATGAAAAAGCAATTAAACATGTGAAGCAAACAGTTCAAGACCTGAAAAGTGAAATAGAAACAGTGAGGAAGACACAAATAGAGGGAATACTGGAAATAGAAAATCCTAGTAAACAAGAGGAAAAATAGATGCAAGAATAACCAACAGAATACAAGAGATGGGAGAGAGAATCTCTGGTGTAGAGGATACAATAGAGAAAATAGATTCATCAGTCAAAGAAAACACCAAAGCCAAAAATGTCCAGGGAATCTGTGACACCATGAAAAGACCAAACCTAAGAATAATAGGGAAAGAAGGAGAAGAATACCAGCTCAAAGGCACAGAAAATATATTCAACAAAATCATGGAGGAAAATTTTCCCAATTTAAAGAAAGAAATATCTATGAAGATACAAGAAGCTTATAAAACACCAAATAGAATAGACCCCCCCCCAAAAGGTGCCCTCACCACATAATAATTAAGCCACTAAACATACAGAATAAAGAAAGAATGTTAAGAGCAGCAAAGGAAAAAGGCCAAGTAACTTATAAAGGCAGACCCATGAGAATAACATCCAACTTCTCAATGGAGTCTTTGAAAGCCAGATGTAGTGCAGACACTAAGAGACTATGGATGCTAGCCTAGACTAATATACCCAGCAAAACTTTCAGTCAGCATAGACAGAGTGAACAAGACATTACAAGACAGAAACAGATTTAAACAATACCTATCCACAAACCCAGCCCTACAGAAAGCACTAGAAAAAAATTCCAACCTAAGGAAGTCAGATACACCCATGAAAACACAGGCAATAGATAACCACACAGCATTAAATCCCACCAAAAGATAACAGGAATGAACAATCACTGATCATTAATATCCCTTAATATCAATGGATTTAATTCACCTATAAAAAGACACAGGCTAACATAATGGATATGAAATCAGGACCCATCCTTCTGCTGCATACAAGAAACACACCTCAATTTCAAAGACAGACACTACCTCAGAGTAAAAGGCTGAGAAAAGGCTTTCCAATCAAAGGGACCTAAGAAGCAAGCTGGTGTAGCTATTCTAATATCTAACAAAATAGACTTCAAAATAAAATCAATCAAAAGAGATTGAGAAAGACATTACATACTCATCACAGGAAAGATCCACCAAGATGAAGTTCAATTCTGAACATTTATGCCCCAAATACAAGGGCACCAACATATGTAAAAGAAATATTACTAAAGCTTAAATCACTCATCAAACCCCACACATTAATAGTTGGAGACTTCAACACCCCACTCTCATCACTGAACAGATCCTCCAGATCAAAACTTAACAGAGAAATAAGGGACCTAACAGATGTTATGACTGAAATGGACTTAATCAATATCTACAGAACATTCCACCCTAACAAAAAAGAATATACCTTTTTCTCAGCACCCCATGGAACCTTCTCTAAAACTGACCACATACTCAGTTACAAAGCAAGTCTCAACAGATACAAAAAAAAAAAAGTGGAATAACTTCCTGTATTCTATCAGACCACCATGGCTAAAAGTTAGATTTCAACAACAACAAAAATTGCAGAAAGCCTACAATTTCATGGAAACTGAATAATGCTCAACTTAATCACCAATGGGTCAAGGAAAAAATAAAGAAAGAAATTAACAACTTCCTAGAAGTCAATGAAAATGAATGTACTACATACCCAAACTTATGGGACACTATGAAAGCAATGCTAGGAGGAAAATTCTTAGCAATAAATGCCCACATAAAGAAGCTGGAGAAATCTCACACTAGTGACTTAATAGCACACCTAAAAGCTCTAGAACAAGAAGAAGTAAAGCTACCCAGGAGGAATAGACACCAGGAAATAATCAAATTGAGAGCTGAAATCAATAAAATAGAAACAAAAAGAACAATACAAAGAATCAATGAAACAAAGAGTTGATTCTTTGAGAAAATCGACAAGATAGACAAGCCCTTATCCAAACTAACAAAAAGGCAGAGAGAAAGCTTCCAAATTAACAAAATAAGAAATTAAAGAGAGACATAACAACAGACAGTTAGGAAATCCAGAGAATCATCAGATCATATTTCAAATACCTGTACTTCACAAAATTGGAAAATCTAAAAGAAATGGGCAATTTTCTGGATAGGTATCATATACCAAAGTTAAATCAAGACCAGATAAACAATTTAAATAGACCAATAACCCCTAAGGAAATAGCAACAGTCATTAAAAGTCTCCTGACCAAAAAAGCCCAAGACCAGATGGTTTCAACGCAGAATTCCACCGGATTTTCAAAAAAGAGTTAATTCCAATACTCTTCAAATGGTTCCACAAAATAGAAACAGAAGGAATATTACCAAACTCCTTATATGATGCTACAGTTACTCTGATTCCCAAGCCACACAAAGATGCAACAAAGAAAGAGAATTACAGACCAATCTCCCTCATGAACATGGATGCAAAAATACTCAATAAAATATTGACAAACCAACTCCAAGAACACATAAAAAAATTATCCACCATGATAAAGTAGGCTTAATCCCAGAGATGCAATGATGGTTCAACATACGAAAATCTGTCAATGTAATACACCATATAAACAAAGTGGAAGAAAAAAACCATATGTTCATTTCACTAGATGCTGAAGAGGGCTTTGACAAAATCCAACACCCCTTCATGATAAAGGTCTTAGAGAGATCAGGAATACAAGGAACATACCTAAACATAATAAAAGCAATTTACAGCAAACCAACAGCCAACATCAAATTAAATGGAGAGAAACTCAAAGCAATTCCACTATAATCAGGAACAAGACAAGGCTGTCCACTCTCCTCATATCTATTCAATATAGTACTCAAAGGTCTAGCTAGAGCAATAAGACAACAAAAGGAGATCAAGGTGATACAAAATGGAAAGGAAGAAGTCAAACTTTCACTATTTGCAGATGATAGGATAGTATACATAAATGACCCAAAAAATTCTACCAGGGAACTCCTACAGCTGATAAACATCTTCAGTAATGTGGCAGGATGCAAGAGTAACTCAAAATATCAGTAGCCCTACTATATACAAATGACAAATGAGCTGAGAAAGAAATCAAAGAAACATTACCCTTTACAATAGCCAAAAATAATATAAAATAACTTGGGGTAACTCTAACCATACAAGTGAAAGACCTGTATGACAAGAACTTTAAGTCTCTGAAGAAAGAAATTGAAGAAAATATCAGAAAATGGAAAGATCTCCCATGCTCATGGATAGGTAGGAGTAACATAATAAAAATGGCAATCTTACCAAAAGCAATCTACAGATTCAATGCAATCCCCAAAAAAATCCCAACACAATTCTTCATAGACCTGGAAAGAACAATACTCAACTTCATTTGGAAAAACAGAAAACCCAGGATAGCTAAAAGAATCCTTTACAACAAAGCCACCAATGGAGGCATCATCATCCCTGACTTCAAGCTCTGCTATCGAACTATAGTAATAAAAACAGCTTGGTATTAGCATAAAAACTGACATGTTGGCCAATGGAATTGAATTGAAGACCCTGACATTAGCCCACACACCTATGAACACCTGATTTTTTACAAAGAAGTTGTTGAAGAAAGCATCTTCAACAAATGGTGCTGGCATAACTGGATGTCAAGATGTAGAAGATCGCAAATAGATCCATATCTATCACCATGCACAAAGCTCAAATCCAAGTGGATCAAAGACCTCAACATAAATCCAGCTACACTGATCCTGAGAGAGAAGAAATTAGGAAGTAGCCTAGAAAGCACTGTCACAGGAGACACTTCCTAAATATAACACCAGTAGCACAGACACTGAGAGCAACAATTAATAAATGGGACCTGAAAATGAGAAGCTTTTGTAAGACAAAGGACACAGTAAATAAGACAAAATGACAGCCTATAGAATGGGAAAAGATCTTTACCAACCCCACATCTGACAGAGGGTTTAATCTCCAAAATATATAAAGAGCTCAAGAAGCAAGACAGCAAAATAATTAAAAAATGGGCTACAGATCTAAACAGAGAATTCTCAACACAAGAATCCCAAATTGCCAAAAGATATTTAAGTAATTGCTCAGCATCCTTAGTCATCAGGGAGATGCAAATCAAAATGACTTTGAGATACCATTTTACACTTGTCAGGATGGCTATGATCAAAAACACTGATGACAGCTTATGTTGGATAGGATGTGGAACAAGGGAACACTCCTCCACTGTTGGTGGGGGTACAAACTTTTACAGCCACTTTGGAAATCAGTATGATGGTTTCCCAGAAATTTAGAATATTGGAAATCAATCTACCTCAAGATCCAATGATACCACTCTTGGGCCTGAATGCTCAATCATGACACAAGGACACTTACTCAACTATGTTCATAGCAGCATTATTTGTAATAGCCAGAACCTGGAAACAACCTGGATGCTCCTCAACTGAAGAATGAATAAGGAAAATGAGGTACCTATACACAATGGAGTATTACTCAGTTGAAAAAAAACAGTGACATCATGAAATTTGCAGGCAAATAGATGGAACTAGAAAGTATCATCCTGAGTGAGGTAACTCAGACACAGGGAGAGAAACATAGTATGTACTCACTCATAAGTGGATACTAGGTGTAAAGCTAAGGATTAATCAGACTACAACTCAGAGCTCCTGAGAACCTAGGAAATAAGGAGGACCCTAAAAGGGATGTATGAATCACCTTAGGAAGAGGAAACAGAGAAGATCCCAATGGATAAACTGGGGATGAGGGGGCAATATAGGGTAGAAGATGGGGGATGAGAAAGTGAGGGAACAGGATGGTCAAGCTGGGGGAAGGATGGAGTAGGAGAGCAATGAAAGACATGTCTTGATAGATGGAGACATTACTGGGTAAGGGAGAAACCTGGTGCTAGGGAAATTCCAAGAATCCACAAGGACAACCCCAGATTAGACTACTAGCAACAATGGTGAGGTTTCCTGAATTGGCCTACCCTGGTAATCAAATTGGTGAATACCCTAACTGTCATCATAGAGCCTTCACCCAGTAACTGATGGAAGCAGATGTAGAGATCCACAACCATGTATCAGGCCAAGCTCCAGAAGTCCAGTCAAAGAGACAGAAGAGGGATTCTATGAGCAAGTACATCAGGATCATGATGGGGAAACCTGCAGAGATGATCAAATCAAACTAGTGGGAACTCATGAAAGTTGGATCAATGGCTGTGGAGTCTGCGTGGGACTGGACTAGGCCCTCTGCTTGGAGAGACAGTTGTGTAGCCTGATCTGCTTGGGGGGGGCCCTGGAGGTAGGATCAGAATCCATCCCTGGTACATGAGTAGGCTTTTTGGAGCCCACTACCTAGGATGGGATACCTCATGCAGCCTTGAGGCAGGAGAAAGGGCTTGGACTACTAGATGTGCCTTGCATACTTATAGGGGGAGTGGGGGGTAGGTTCAGAGGGGGAGGCTGGGAGTGTGGGAGGAGGGAAGAGGGAGATCTTTGGTGTGTAAAATGAATAGAAAATTTCTCAATGAATATAAATAAATAACCTTTGTTATAGACTGATCTCATTCTTCTTATGTATTTATGTAGCATGATGCTTCCTGTACACATATGGAGATGGAGGTAAACTAGGAAGAAAAGATATTCATTAAGAAAGTGTTAAAAGTTATTTATACAAGATATCAAAAGGATGGAGTATGGATAAAAGGATTTTTGGTACAGGGCAACTGTTGCTCTTAAGAAGGACCAACATTCTTTCACAAGCACCTACATGGTGAGTCAATACCATCTGTGACTCCATGTTCAGCTAATGTTCTTCCCTTTGCTCTCTTCTACGTGTTTCAAGCAAGGCTGTGGTTCATGTACATGCATGCAGGCAAAACATTCAGACATAAAACTATGTGAATGAACCTTATTTAAAAAATTTATAAATATAACCAAGGGTAAATCAAATATATTTCTGAACATCTTTGATGAATCCAGAGCCAAGAATGAAATCATGAAAGCAAGAATGAGAAGGACACAACCATGAACTAAGTAAGAACTAAATATGCTTTCAAAAGCATGGCAAGTTGATAATTTATACTGTGCATGTGTTAAATACCATGGTAAAATGAGGCAGACTACTCTGGGATGAACAAAGTGGTTTACTACAAAGATCAGTGCCTGGAGAGAACAAACAACATTGATCAATTATAAATTTCAATGGCCAGACTGCAACTTAACATGATACAATGAACTGAAACAATTTTACTTTTCAATGAAACAATAGTGCTTATGTCTGTTTTTCTCCCACAGAAATTTTCTGTCTACTTAGAAATTGCAGAACACTGTGCAGAGATGGGAAATGCCCCAGTCAGACTGTCACTTACTTGTCTCATTAGAAATCTCATTGTCTGAACAAGGATTTGTAGATGAATTTCTAAACAATCTTATTAAATAAGAAACACAGAGTCAAATACAGGGGTGAAAGCCTTAGAGATCAGAGAAATAGGAAGAGCCACCAGCTAACCTTAGCTCACCACACCACGGTAGCTTCCCCAGTGAACCAGCTTCTTCCTGTCTAACCTGCACCTTTATTGCCTTGTTGCTGTGCCTTCTTATTGGCTTTTAGCCCAGCCACCTCACTTCCTCATCACTGCCTGTCTATACAGACCTCCAGGTCTCTACGGTTGGTACTGGGATTAAAGGGGTTTGTTACCATGCTTGGCTGTGTCCTTGAACACACAGAGACTCTGCCTGCCATGTGATTGGATTAAGGGCATGTGCTACCACCGCCTGACTTTTGTTTATAGCTGGCTATCTATGTCCTCTGATCTCCAGGCAAACTTTATTTATTAACTTACAAATAAAATATCAGTACATTTCAGTACAAATAAAATATTTTCACAAGGAGTACAATCATAGCAACAGGTTGCCTTCCCCTCCTGGGGGCAATTTTCTGAATCCAGGAATGTAGCTCTCACTGTACACAGAGTGAGGAAGCTGAGAATTAAATATATGAGAAAAATACTCAGTAGGGGCCAGTTTTAAAATAATAAAGAGGTTATTTTTCAGTATTAAACTAAGAGATGGCAAATTTTTATATTTATAACTGAAGACAATGGTATTAATGTTTCTAGCTTGATACGGTATGCCCCACGAAGTTTAATGTGTTAAAACAATGATCCAATAACAACAAGTTTTGGGAGTCTAAGAGGTAGGGCAAAATAATAGGAAGTTACATCATTGAATACATGAATGGAAGGGCAATTAGATGCCATAGTGTTCCTACTGTGTTCTTTCTAATGGCTGAAGGGGGCAAATTTTTATAATGGTGATATTTAATATCTCTTTTGATATAAACTTAAAAGGATTCAGAAGCACAATGTATATGAGTCTTTGGGCCATTCTCTGAGTGATGATCTACATTGGGACACTTGAAGAAGGAAGACATACCCTAAAAGTAGGTAGCACTATTTCAATGACTATTGTCCTGGAAAGAATGAAAAACAAGAAGAAATGTGAAGAGCAGTTTTAAGTCTATATACTTCCTGACTGGACAAGCAATGTGAATAACTTTCTCAGGCTCCTGTAGCCATGATTGCCTGAATCTTGATGGACTATACCTGACATGTGAAATCCTCTCATGTCTGTGATCTTAGGTTGCTTATGTTTGGTGTATGTTTTTGATTGTTTGAACAACCGATTCCTTTTTCAGCAGTAAGACATTTAATTAACCCATAGAAATATGTCCTCCATGCTACAAAAGTTTTCCTATAGCCAGACAGCAAAAGTGCAAATGACCATGCTCTGATATTTCCTATTTTCAGAGTCAAATTAAACCTCTTGTCAGTGTAGATTCAGGACAGGTATGAAACTTAATAAATAGACAATCAATTTATCACTTGAAATATTTGCTATTGAAGAAATGTATGGAAAAATAAATAATCCCATTGCCCAGAATAAGGCAACAAAAAAATCCTCATATTTACAGTTGTTTTGTGTATATTGATGATTCCCATGTAAAGAACCATAAATCACTAAATCAAGAATCAAATGTTTATTTACATAGTGATCAATACAATGATACAAGATTCAATCCACCTCAGTAAATCCTGTGGCCCACTGTATCCTATGATCAGACAAAAACAGTTATTGACTCTGTGAATCTTTGGAGAAAACTTTCATATTTTCTTTGAGACCATTTGAAAATTCCAGAAGTTGGGAATATTATATTCTTCATCTAATCTCATTTGTAAATCCAAAACCACATGGTGTTCGGCACCATTTTTGATATGGAGATTCTTGAGAAAAGGGTGAAGCAAAATAGATGTAGAATCTTATGATGAATTTAGTCCCAGAAATATTCAACAGAACCAAATAAAACAGTTTCTAACAATGACTTTAATTCCTGATGTGAAATGCAAGTTACGAGTTATTAATGATTTTAATGATGGAAGCCCCCAAAATGACAGACTCATAATGTTTCTAGACTACCAGTGAGTGTCAGAGAAAGCATTGACACACACACAAACACAAAACAGGATTGCCCAAGAATGGTGATTGAGGAAATATCTAAAAGCTAGCCACATCCAATTAATAAAGGAAAATGCTCAATTTTCAGTTTGTAAATTTTGCTATTGATTTCCAAGGTGTAATAAGATGGCCAGTTAGGTACCATAACCAGTGCTTCAGCATTTGAACTTTAACGGTCTAGTAGCATTTGACCATTTAGGATCTACTTCTCCTGTATCTATTCTGAAATGAACTAAGAGATTATGGGGTATCAAATTGAGCATATCACAATGAGAAGGTTCTGAGGTAATTTGTAACATAAAGTATATATTGATATACACATTTCATTCTTGTTATTGCCACCCATTCACCATGGACAATAAAACATGTGTCTGCAATGATATTTAGACAAGAAACTACACAGTCTTTCATGTCATTTTTGGTAAAATGTGCCACAAAGTACAATAGTATATTGAGTGCTTTTATAAAGCCTCAGTATGTCATAGTGCTCTCGTTAAAATACACAGGAAGAGAAATTCCCTCCCCCCACCCACCAGGTATAGGCATTCCAGTCCCCATTTCTGTGAGGTTAAGTTTATATTTGTTTGACAGTCATCTCATGGAGACTGTGAACTAAGGCACACAAGAGTTATATATATTGTAAGTCTCTTCAGTCATGTTCATTTCCCATAGATTTGAAGGAAATAGTTCCAAGGAAGCATTGGGTAGACAGATACCTGATATTTTACAATCAGGTACAGAAAAGAGTAATTAAAAATTTTATCCCAAAAAAAGAGCAAGATAATGGTCTTCTGCATACTTAAAAAAGGTATATGTCTGGATAAACTTTCTAAAACAAGGAATCTCATCATGATGGTGTACAAAAAGGAGAGTCCCGTGAAGTGAATCAAAAATGAAAGGTTCTTTAATGATACCAACATCCAATTGAGAATTCATGACTTAGACTCTCCATGTTGGTAACAAATACATTGCACTTAGCATTATGTTTTGGAAAGATTTGGCATCATCATAAGGATAACCATGTTTGCATATGATATCAGGATCAGCAAAGGAGGTCTTTTGTGTATATATTCAAAGTAAATTAAGTTTTCTGGCATCATTTTTACAAAAGCTATATACACTCTATTCCTGTGAAACTCTTCCCTCAAGTCTGATAGAATCTGCGTTCCTTTATGGTTGAGTATGAGGACCAATCCCACCCAAGTCCAGTTGAAATGAATCATCAAAGAGATAATGCCAAGTCACAGAGGTGTGTCCTTTAGAGCTGTCTGGTAGAGAGAATAAAATTGGCCTCTGTCAGTATAATGTCAAATGGCCCAAAACTAAGTTGAAGGTAATTTGAAATCAGAAACAAGAATGAAAACATTGATATAGAACACAATCTTAGACCTGAGGCAGTACTTAGAATTGATAGGGTCTAACTTCTGTTCATAGTGCTTTAAAATCCTATCTCAACTCTAAAGACTTTTCTTGAGAATCCTGACAAGACACAGAGTTTTCTACACACCTGCTGTTGACTCCAACCAACCTCTTTCTTTTTTTCTATCTCAAGCAAAGTATATGAGGCTACATAACCAAAAGGCTGACCTCTCTTTGGTAGACAAGTGATGGACCTCTCTCCTTTACATGAGAAAACGTCTGAAATGTCTACAATTTAATACAGTTTCCTTGCTCCCTCAAAGCCACATCACACACATGTGGATATTTGTACAGATTCAGCAGTCTCCCAATATGTGCAGATGCTGTTCATGATGTTCCTGTAAGTAGAGCAACAGCCTTCTTCTCCCTTCCACATGTGTAATTGGGAATGTTGACTCCCATTCCTGTGAACCAAAAAAAAAAAAAAAAAAAAAAAAAAAAAAAAAAAACTTCCCTGAGAAAATACTATTCACCTCTTCAGACATTATAGAGATCAAATCCTAAAGATGTGTTGGGTAAAAGATGAGGGTTCCTGTTGATCTCCTCAATGGCAAGTATGAAGACCAAAGAACATTAGTAGTCCTTCTACTTGAACCTCCAGAAAAGCTTTGTCAGTATTGCTGAAGAACGCCCACACCATACTGCCTACCAGTTTAATGCAACCACTTTCATAATTTGAATATTGTGTTTCTACAAACGAATAATTTTATGTCATCCCAGGGATGGTTATAATTTGAATGTCTGGCATATATAGTAAGTAATGGTTTCATTACCTAAAAACTTTGTGTGGATCTACAAGTTATTGGGAGAAAAGTTGAGTTGAACTGATTATACTGGTGATATCTTCTAATAAGGAGATAAACATAGGAGACCCACTAGTATTTTGACAATGTAGGGAAGTAATTAGCCAATGGAACCTTCCATTTGTAGAAACAATTCTGGTTTTCCCACAAAGTCCCTATCCGTTACTCTTATAAATCAGCTTTCAGAGATTATTACTCTGTAGTGGCGTTCCTGCTGAGCTCCTGGCTTGGCTCCAGAGAGCAGCACCTAGCCCTAATCCTTCCTTTGTTTAATCACACCTTTTGTTTCTCTTACATTTTGTTTCTTTATTGCCCTTTGTGAATCTTATTTGAGAGTCAAGGATCAGAGAGTCCTCCAAGGATCAAAGGCCTATGCAAAACTTGGTCCAGGTAACTGAGAAACTGAGAAATCAAGTAATTTGCACCTGGCATTTGGTCTCTGGGAGCTCCTTTTGGGTTGCTTTGAAGGTATAGAAATTAACTATCTAAACTGTAAAAAGGAGTAAATAAATATGCCCTAAGTGAAGGGAAGAGTGCTTCAGTCCTTTGAGGCTGGACCTCCCTGCAGCCATGATAGGCTAGATTCATTCTTAAGATGCCTCTGTGTCTTCATTCCACGGATCCACGTGAACCCACACACTCATGTAGTGACCTCACAGCTTCATTACTCCATGACCAGGGCATTTTTCTCATATTGTACATTGGCCTTCCTTTCCTCTAGCAGCTGATGGTAGCAGATACAGAGACCCCAGCCTAACATTAGGCTAATCTCAGGGGACCCAGCAAAAGAGGAGGAGTGTAGCAGGAATCTTAGAAGGTCTTATTAATAACATGAACAGCCAACGGCACGGGGCCAGCAGCTTCTCACAGAGCGTGAGCATCCTGTTCAGGGAGGACAACGTGCGCACGGCTCAGAAGTTACTATCCAGGCTGACTGAGCGGTTTGTGCAGTGAGTGGACATGTTCGTGGAGACATTATGGAAAGTTTGGATGGAGCTCTTTGAAGTCCTTGGACTCGACACGTCCAACCTGTCACAGTACTTCAGCCCAGCCTCCGTATCCAACAGCCCCACCCGGGCCCTGGTGCTGGTTGGTGTGCTCCTCCTGGCCTACTGGTTCTTGTCTCTGACCTTGGGTTTCACCTTCAGCCTCCTGCACCTGGTGTTCGGCTGCTCCTTCTGGCTCGTCCGCGTCGTCCTGTTTTCCATGTCCTGCGCGTACATCCTGCATAAGTACGAGAGTGAGCCTGAGCATGCCGTGCTGCCGTTCTGCCTCGTGGTGGCCATCTACTTCATGACGGGGCCCATGGGCTACTGGCAGGGCAGTCCCGGTGGCCTCGGCAGCCCCAGCGTGGAGGAGAAGCTGGAACACCTGGAGAACCAGGTGAGGTTGCTCAACATCCGCCTCAACCGGGTGCTGGAGAACCTGGACCACTCCAAGGACAAGTGAAGGTCAGTTTCCTGGCCGTCCAAGGGTACCTACCAGCTATTGTGATGTCAAAAAACAACGGAAGAAGAAAACAGCCAGCGGCAACCCTACCAAACCCCAACCCTCCCAATAAACTGAACAAGAATGCCACAGAGGAGGGATTGTAGCACCCAGAGGGGTTGAGGACAAGAGAACATGGCCCACAGAGTCAAATAAGCAGGGCTCATAGGAGCTCACAGAGATGGAAGGGACAATCGTGGAGTCTGAATGGGTCTGTACTAGGCCCTGTACATACATACTGTGGTAGTTATCTTGAGGGTGTTGTTGAACTCCTCACAGTGGGCCTTGGGTGTCTTTGACTATTTTGCCATCTCCTGAGATATTGTTCCTCCTACTGGGTTGCCTTGTCCAGTTTTGATATGAGATTTTAATCCTAAACTTACTGCATCTAGTTATGCCATGCTATCAACTGGGTGGCCTGCTGTTTTCTGAAGAAAAACAGAGGAGCAGCGACTGTGGGGGAGAGGGGAGGTGAAGATAACTGGGAGGAGTGCAGGAAGGGAAAGCTGAAGTCGTGATGTACTGTAGCACAGAATAAAATCGTGTTTTAAGAAAAAGATTAATTTCTATCTGTGCTTTTAAATCTGATATATGTATATAGGAATGTATATATAGACATAAATCATGTTAATGATTTTAAAGATATTTCTAACCACTGCAGATTCATTAAAAACAAATAAATGAATGAGTGGGTGTCTAAAGATCCAACACAGGAATCCTGACCTATTTTTAAGCTAAACAGTAGCCATCTATGTACCTTCAAATCTGGTGGATTAAGTAACCACAACAGGACTAGTTAAATGTTAATACATCTTTTAAAAGAGTGGGGCTGACTGGTCAGTATTTTTAAAAGCTGAGAAATGATATCTATCTATGTAATGCAAAATTGTCTTCATACATAATGAGTAAAGAATTATTTTTTTGTGGGACTTTATGGGGTTTTTTGTTTTTCTTTAATTTTTATTAAGAGATTTTCTATTCATTTTACATACCAACCACAGATTCCCCTCTCCTCCCAGCCTCCAGCCTTTCCCCCCCCCCCACCCCCCATTCCCACCTCCTGCAAGGCAAGGTCTCCCATGGGGAGTCAGCAGAGCCTGGTACATTCAGTTGAGGCAGGTTGAAGCCCCACTCCCTACACCAAGGCTGTGCAAAGTGTCTTACCATAAGCCCTAGTGTGGTGCTCTTGTGTTCCCCAAAATATTGTGTACCCTAATAAACTTATCTGGGGTCAGAGAACAGAAAAGCCACTAGATACTTAGGATAGGCAGTGGTAGCACACGCCTTTAATCCTAGCATTCCAGAGGCAGAAATCCATCTGTTCAAGGATACAGCCAACAAGCATGGTGACTCACGCCTTTAATCCCAGAAAGCAAGCCTTTAATCCCAGGGAGTAATGGCAAATAGCAGAAAGGTATATAAGGCATGAAGACCATGAACTAGAAGCATTTGGCTGATTAAGCTTTTAGGTTTTGAGCAGCACAGTTCAGCTGAGAGCCATTCAGACATGAGGACACAGAGACTTCCAGTCTGAGGAAACAAGATCAGCTGAGAAGTTGGCCAGGTGAGGTTAGCTGTGGCTTGTTCTGTCTCTCTGATCTTCCAGTTCACCCCAATAACTGGCTTCAGGTTTGTTTTTATTATTAAGACCTGATAAGATTCCTGCTACACACTAGACTGCAAAAAGCCAGCTCATGCACTAGGGAAAGGACCCAATCCCACTGCCTAGGGCCCCTAAACAGTTCAAGCTAAACAACTGTCTCGATTATCCAGAGGGACTAGTCCAATACTATGGGGGCTCCTCAGCTATTGGTCCATAGTTCATGTGTCTCCACTAGTTTGGTTAGTTGTCTCTGTACTTTTTCCAATCATGGTGTCAATATCTCTTGCTCATAGCATCCTTCCTCTCTCTCATCAATTGGACTGCTGAAGTTCTGCCTGGGACCCAGGCATAGATCTCTGCATCTGCTTCCATCAGTCACTAGTTGAGGGTTCTATGATGACAGTTAGGGTATTCAGCCATCCAATCACCAGAGTAAAGAATTCTTAATGTGATTTATCCTGGTTTACCCACACTGTCATCAGAAACACCTTACCACTTTTCTGTAAGTAAGCCGAATAATTTCATGGGTTCCCTAGTGTGAACAGGTATGAATTTGAAATGTGGTGTCATTGAGAACTTGAAAGTGGAGACACTCCTGAATAAATATTCTCACAATAGATTGTATATTTATGTGTTAAGCCTACTATGTCTTATGGTATTAACAAAGATAAAATATTAGAATGATGTGGACTTTGAAATGTTTTTCAAAAAAAGGATTTATATATAAAGATTACGATATATGAATGTTTCCAAAATTGGGGAAAATACAAAGCATTTGCAAGTTATAAACTTATAAGTGGTTTAAGGTACATAATGTATGAGATTAAAGGTAATACATATGACATTAAGTCTCCATGGAATAAGATGGATAATTATAAAAAACTAGCTATAATGTAAGTTGAATTCTTCTGTGTCCAATCTACAATGATGAGAGTCTAAACACTGAGACAATTCCTTCAGTGCTTCCAAGGGAAGTCACAGTCAGAGCAAGCAAGTCCATTGACTTATGCTCACTAAGAGGGACAATAGCACATGGATGGCTTGAAGAATCAGAGATTCTTCAGAAGCCCAAGAGAACATTTGAGCCTGAATTTTCAATAGCCCTCAACAGAACAAAAACAGAACTTAATTTTTACTAAATATGTAGTAGTAAACATGTTCATGTAAAGCATAATCTCCTTTAAAATGCTCAATGGGTCTCTTTAGAAACTTAAGGAATAGCAGTCCTCAAAGTTATGCTTAATCATATGAAATGTTATTCAGACAGTAGTTTCTCACTCCTGATTCTCTTTGTGATAAATGGATAGCGCTCAATAAAGAAAAGGCTTCAGTTTGTATCAGCACTGCAATGTCTATCAATGGGAAGAAGACCATTAAATTTTCAGGTTAAATCTAGAAACTGTTTTTACCAGCTGTGGAACATCATTTCCTTCTCAAAGTGTACTTCTTACAGATAGAATGTGTCCTACACTACACTAACCACACTGATTTAAAGGGGCTGCAGGGTATTCTGTCACAAAACTCACTGATTTGGGGAACAATTACAGGGTTCACAGATAGGGTCATTGGACTTCAACTGGTTTCTCTTACAAAGCCCTGGGTATTTGTTCTTTATGCAGGAGTCTGATCTAACAAACAGCTGATTCAACTTACCTTCTTTTTGAAGGCTCTGAAACATGATGTAAATGAGCATAGATTTCCATTTCACCTTACTAAACAAAACTCATGTTAATAATGATGCTAAAAATATTTCCTCAAATGTTACCTCTTACAAACTTTGTAATAGAGGAGAGACAGTAGTTGTTTCTGAAGTTACACTGGTAAGCTCAAAATATCTCAAGTGTTTACACGTAAGTATTGTACTTACAACAGTTACACAAATCCTCAGTTTTCTAACACACATGACAAATCCTGCCATCGGTTTTTTTAGATGATTTTCTTGCCTAGTCTCTTTCTATAATAAGGGGAACCTTCCCCCAATTATGTTCTTAACTATACTCTCAATAGGAATTATAGCAGTCATGAAAGTCTGTGTGTTTTACAGATGTGACCCCACTCACATAACACACTCCTACCATGAATGCTGCCATCAAATGTCTATATTATGATTAGAATATTGTCATCTGTTTAGTTTTATTTGGCCACTTGTAAGGACCCTTCTTTGAGGCACCCTGACTGCTGCCTTTTCTACAGCTCCCCTTTGTTCAGCTTAAAAAGTTAAGAGAGATCTGTATAAACACCTAAAAGATGTTCAGGTAACCTCTCAAAGGGAGACTAATGGATCAGGCCACTCATCATTCTGCTTTCCATGTCATAACCAATACTGGATTCATGGAAAGAAAAGAATATTTGTGAGAAGTATAAAGATCTGGAAATGTTGCCAGGCAGTGGTGGCGTAAGCCTTTAATCCCAGCACTCGGGAGGCAGAGGCAGGCGGATCTCTGTGAGTTCGAGGCCAGCCTGGTCTACCAAGTGAGTTCCAGGAGAGGCGCAAAGCTACACAGAGAAACCCTGTCTCGAAAAACAAAAAGATCTGGAAAGGTTAAAAATAGGAATATAAGACACATTGCCTTAAAAAATCCATAAAATTAAACATCTCAAAATTTAAAATTGGGTTAGGAAGGAAGCTCAGGTATTTGTGTGGCTGTGAAAACTGGAAGACCTGAATTTCATATAAAAACTCAGGGAGAAAACCTGATATGATGATGGGAACTGATAGTCTCTGTGAGGTACGTGTTTATATGTAGATCCATTGAGCATATTGGCCAAAGAGAGACACTACCTTTCACATCATTGTCTGTGGCTTTCATCTATCTATCCCTGGGACTTACCTTGGTCTACCATATCATATAAAAAAGAAGTATATGAACAATTCCAAATACATGCATATACTAACACACACACACATAAAGGTTCCTATCCCATCAGAAACTTCTCTGTACAGTCAGGTGCTCACCAACGTTGCCCTTAAACTGACATGTGATGTGCTATGAGCCATGATTTCTGACAGCATCTTCTCCCTTAGTATAAGTTGAAGATCCCTACATAGTTTAGAAAGTTGGAGCAATTTGGTCTATATCAGGACAGTTATAAAAATTTTACATAACACTACAATTGTTAGGATATTTGAGAACTACTATCATTTATATATATGGAAGAGGGAACCATAGACTTTGAAGCACATAGTTCCCTGGGAAACTATTAAGATGTAATCTGCAATCTGACACATACAACAGTCGGATTGCATGAGAAAGTCTATACGGTGTTCTCAATATTTTTACTTATTGAGACAGTATGAGTCAGGATGATAATAAAATCACCATGTCCTGAAGATGTTCTTAACTTTTTTGTCTGCTCCAACTCTTGAGCCCTAGGAGCACAGGACCTAACATTTATTTACATAGTACTTTGAACAGCACCACAGATTTAAACACACTAAACAAAAAATTATTTTTTCCAGTCATTTCTTTCCTTTACAGTTTGTGTTCAATGCAAATCAATTCCATAACATGAGAAGTTACTATGAATCAAAGCATAAATACACAAATACAATATACAATCAAATAGATGTACAGCATTCAGGTATGAGGCAAGAGGGAGTGTTCATTCACACACACAGTAGCTTCAGGTCTGTGAACTGATAACCGATATATTCCAAATGTGGCTACTCTGATCCATTGTTTTGTTTTTTACTTTTAAGAAAAAAGTATTTACAGAAATTGTATAAAAGACTTTGTGAATTCGATGCAAGTTATCTTTAGTCTTCACATCCCAACTGCTAGGTTTATGGTTTTGGCTCCTTTGCATATTTGCCTTTAGAATTTCAAGATTCATAATTTTGTCTTCCTAACAGACCACACTTTAAATTATGAAAATCCCTTAACATATGCAGAAATAAAAAGCAACATTTTGAAATTGGCGGAGGTCAACGTAATTCTGCTCTCTGGAACCAGTTTACTTAAGGGGATCTGGCACTCTGGTTGAGTGAAAAAAAAGATGATGGAAAACACCTACTATTTGACTTTTGAAGTAAGATTTATTCAGTGATTGCTGGATTTGGGTGTGGATTCCAATCCATCCTTGCCTGGCACATGTCAGTTACTAATAAGGGTCAAATATAATGTCAAGCCTACAGGAGGGAGTATAATGCTCAGTTCCAACGAGAACAGCTTGGCAATGTGGAACTTAACTAGAGTTTAGCATATTAAATTAGTAGTAATGAAAGAATACACTGAGGATTTAAAGTAACACCTGGTAGTTCCTTCCAACATATACATAAATAGCATCAAAGAAGCCTTTTAATATCACCTAACTGTGTTGTGGCCTTATAGGTTGAATGAGCCAATGAAAACAGTCTGCACCCTACATCCCATCCTTATCTCTACATAAAACCTATGCTTGATTTCAAGTTACAGTTTTAAGTGTCCACATTTCTTAACTCATATTCAAGGAAATCATGTCAACTTCGGGTGTTATCACTCTTCATCTTGAACACAAAACTCCAGCAGATTCAATATTGGCATCCAACATCTGTCACATCCTTCACATGAATTCTCAAGGTTTTCTGTTAAGGTGTGGTAATAGCAGATTTGATGTGGGCCTGTTTCTTCCAGGTCACACTGGACTTGTGATTACCATTGGGTTGGGTCTAGAAGATGGGGAAGTAGAGACGTTTCTTGGCCCGAGTCTCTAACCATAGAGATGTAGAAGAGAAAGTGAGACCGCGAGGAGACCCACCATTAACTGCAGGGCACTGCCACCTGCTTTGGTGGTGTCATTAGTTGGATTTGGGGCAGTAGAGATAGTCTGGTTACTTGAAAACGGTGCAGCAGATGTTTGGTTGCAATAGATCTGCATGGGTAGGAGCAGTGCCAGAAGCAGCAACCCTAGCCACCATCGCTCTGCCCATGTCCGCTCCGTCTGCGTGCGGCGCGACTCTGGATGCTCAGTGCGACTCTGGATGCTCGGTGTGTGGAGATCTGTTCGGCTCGTGCGGGCTCAGGCAAGGTGTGCTAAACAAAAAATTATTAACGATCACTCCTATCAATGTCTTTTTTAACTAATTAAAAGTGTAAAGTAAAAGGGGAAAGTATCCATTGAAGAGTGAAGCACATGGTAATAACTACATTGGTAAAAAGATAATAAAACCTAGTATTGAGCAAAACACTTGAAATGGTAAAATGTATTTCAATAGAAAAATTGTAAATATTCATAGAAATCAAAAGCTGCTTCAAAGAACCTAAAGTATTTATGTTATCCTGTATGAATACAATTTCTATAAAAAAAATACCTGTGATGTTTGAAGTGCTAGGAGAGAACATATAAGGCTCCTATCCTGAAGAAATGGTTCAAATTGTTCATAAAAGTGTATCTAATTATGTAAATAAATTGAGACAAATGTATATTTGTTCAAAATTATCACTTAAATTTGAAAAATGTTTTAAAATTACAACTAAATGATAAGAACTTTATCCTCAACAGTAGAAAATACCCACAGCAGGATGTGAAGTTAATAGGGAGGGAGCCAGAAGTGGAATAATTTGGTCATCTAGTATTTTATTCCTATTTTAAAGTTTGAGAATCCTCAAAAACAATTTCTATAAAACATGATAAATTTTCATGTGCACTAACAGAAAATAAGGATTGTTTGCTTATCATCTTTTTAAATTATTACATGAAAGATAACCTAATAAGAGATTAAATCACAAAAATTACTGTAATGCAAAATATCACTGGCCCCACATTTAATGACCATTTGTTATGCAGATCATAATGAAGATACCTAAGTATAGCCAACCAAACTGTGAGGAAAGTGAACTGAAGAGGAAAAAAGACAAAATAAACCTACTTTCTGCATGTAATCACATGGGCATGCAACTATAATTGGACTTCAGCGGGTACATTGGCTGTGTCCATTACAGCCTAAGTTATCAAGACATACTTAGTATCTACCAAATTTTCACTTGATTATTTTCCCTGCCCTACTGTCCCTCGGCTGGTGAGTTAGTACTTCACCCAGGTTTCAGGAAAACCACAATCATATAACAAGGACCTAAATTTATCTTTACTCCTAAGTGTCTATCATCTGACTCTCCACTTGGAACTTGCTTCTGCATTTCCATTTTATAGAGTTGTGTTCTAAATTAAATGCAAGCCATTTTCCTCCATTTCAGATTTTAATACTTGGATCCTACAGCTTCAGAAATGTCTGCATGAAATAAAGCAAATCTTACATCCTTCATAAAGAATCCTACATGGACATTTCTCTCCAGGAAATTCCACTCAATTCCACCAGTTTGTCCGCCAATGTCCTCTAATCCTACAGGTGTCAAAGCAACCAAGAAACAACCCTCAGTGGCCACTATCAACATCATCAGTGTGTTATCCTGAACACATCTGTATCAGTTTCCAAATACTTAAAAACAGGAATCAAATGGGGGAAATGAAGCAAAATTGACAGAATCTACAAGATTTCTAGTAAAAATTAAAGAAAACATTGTGAGTCATCTGAAAGGATTGTAATATAAGAAGTGCCAACTCTGAGTCAGCTAGGGAGACTGAATGTCACAGACCTAGGCCCTCTGCATGTGGATGACAGTTGTGTAGCTTGGTCTGTTTGTGGGGTACCTAGCAGTAGGATCATGACCTCTTCCTGGTGCATCAGCTGGCTTTTTGGAACCTATTCCCCATGCAGGGATGCCTTGTCCAGCCTTGATGCAGGGGGAGGGCCTTGGTCCTGCCTCAGTGTGATATGACAGGTTTCGCTGACTCCCATGGGAGGCCTGCCAATTTCCGAACAGAGAAGAAGTGGATGCAGGGGGGATAGACAGGAGATGGGGGAGGGAATGGGAAGAGAGGAGGGAGGGGAAACTGTGGTTGGATGTAAAATAAATGAAAAAAAATTTAAAAAAGAGAAAAAGAGTCCCAACTCCAAATTCTCACATTCCTCCTCTCCAGTCTGAAGCCGCCAGCACACACAATCCCTGTCACTGAAATACCACATGAAGAACTCTGGAGTCACTGATAGTCACGCCCCAGTGATGGCGCATGCTCTGGTGGGAACTCATTTCTGCCCAGTCATTCCAGAGCCATACGTCCAACATAAACCCGTGTGCTTCGTGGTCACATAATTCATGAGCAGCTTGACCATGTAATCTATACACATGCGTGGAGTAGCCATGTGGACTCGAGGGCGCATGCGCAGGTTAGCGCTTAAAAGGCAGATCCTGCGTACCCTGCCCTCTCTTTTTTTTCACATGTTTTCCACAGGCCTGAGCACATCTTCTTTTGTTCCTTTTTCTTTTTGATAAAACTCTTGTTAGCGTGTTTGTCATATTTGAGTCTTTTCCTTGCAGGGTAAGTGCACTGCAAAAACCAACATATTGGTGCTGTGGCTTGGATGTCCTCCTGGCGCTCTGAGCCTGGGAACCTGTGCTGAGGTTCTGCCCTGACCACCACAGCTCGCCTTCCATTTGCCTGGTCGCAGGACTTCTGCACACAACACCGGCCCTCTGGTTGGTGAGTTAACCCCTTCCAGCCAGCATAAACAGCCTCTTGGACCTGTGAGAATGACTATTCATGGTCTGGTGCCCCACTGCTGTCTCTGAGGCTGGGGGCGCCCCCGGCCATGGCCTTCACTGGCTATAGCTGATCCCTAACTCTGGCTCAGGTTTCTATCCATTTCCCACGTCTGCACTTTAAGATTTATTTCTCGCTGTCGGACCAGCTGTGCCCTCTGGCCGCATACAGCCACACATTTCACTGGCCTGAGGAGGTAGTAAATGCTTTAGGACTCCCAGGGAGTCCCCACCTGCACGAGCCTAGGCCCCCACCCCCACTTGGCAAAGCATGGCAGTGGCAAGTGCCCATTTATAGACCCACTCAGTCCTGGGGACACCTTGGGTCATTGCATTTATTCTTTTTATTTTTTATTTTTTCCTCTCTGCTGCAGACATGGGAAATAAGTCTTCCAGTCCCATCAGTCCCACCTGCCCCTAGGATGTGTTCTGGAAGCTCTGAAACCTCTCAGCTTAATGCCTTACTTATGTCCCTAAGCTTGTCCACCTCTGTACTAAGAAATGACCCAAGTAGGCTTTAGCTAATAACAAAAGCTAGCCACCTAGTGGCTCCTTAGATCCCGATACTTTATGGGAACTGTCTAACTTCTGCAGTGAACAGGCAAATGGAAAGAGTTACCCTATATTCAGGCTTTTTTCTATCTGAGCTCTAAACCTTCCCTTCTCGATTCCTTCTCTCCTGCTAATGTGCTTCTAGCTATTGATCCTGAACCAGAGGAACTTCTGACTCTAGACCCCGCCAATGGACCTCTGTCTTTCCGACCCTCCACTCCTACTTCCGCTGCCACTTTTGCTGCTACCCCCACCCCTGGGCTGCCGCTGCTCCTCCTCTGGCTTCCTCTTCTCCTCTGGTACCAGGCACTTCCAAAAGCCTGTCTCTGGCTCCAACTTTCACACCTCCCACTACCCGCTCTCAGACTGCTAAGGGATCTGACCACAGCCATTCCAACCCGCAGACCATTCTCCCCTTGCAAGAGGTAGCCGGGGTGGATGGACTGAAAAGTTCATGTCCCATTCTCTCTTTCAGAACTCTCTCAGATAAAACAAAAACAGGGTTCCTATACCTCTATGTAGTGGGTAACCATTCCAGCTTTGGTCTGGAAGTTCCAACCCCC
>CABHPR010119442.1:3020-15112 GCA_902168415.1 Peromyscus melanophrys
TGAAAGACAGCATCTTATTAAATCATCTTATTGCCTCATTCAGTCTGGGTAAAGACCTATATTATTATATCATCAGAAATGCCATCATTAGGCAGAAATGTGTACAATGATTATTTGAATGGATTTGTGTATGAGAATATGTGTACATATGGTGTAGGCACATGTGAGCCCATGAATGTGAAGATTAATCTCAAAGATTTGAGGAGAAAGACCACTGACCCAAATCATCATGACCAAATTCATTAAAGCAAGCAATTAATTAAAGCAAGTTTTTTTAATTCATGTACATGGGCTGTCTCTCCCTGAAAATAGAGTTCAAGAAATCAGCCTTAGACATGAGGAAGACAAGGTTTGTTATGGGATAATCTTTTTGTACACTGTGAAGATGTGTCTTTGCCAAAGAACCTTCTGATTGGTTTAATAAAGAGCTGCATGGCCAATAGCTAGGCAGGAGAGAATAGGCAGGAGTTCTAGGGAGAGAGAGGAACTGGGGGCAGAAGAGAATCTGAGAGGTGGGGGATTCACCAGCAAGACATGGAGTAAGTGGGACTTTACTGAAGAGAGGTAACAAGCCATGTGGCAGAATGTAGATGAATATAAATAGGTTATTTTAAGTTTTAAGAGTTAGTTGGGAACAAGCCTAAGCTAAGGTCAAGCTTTTATAATTAATAAGAAGTCTTCATGTCATTATTTTAAAAATTATTTTATTTAAAAAACATTTTTCCATTTATTTTACATACCAACTGCAGTTTCCCTCCCTCCTCTCCTCCAAGTCCCCCTTACAGGTCTTTCTATCAGTTATACCGAATTTAAGACTTCTGACTCCTTTATACTGGCATTTGACTCCAAACCTGCTTTAATTACCTCTTATACCCAAATCCCTACATCTTTCCCTTGTTTCACTCATTCCATCAAATTCTTCTCCATGTCCTTTTCCCGTCACAATCTTTTTTTTTTTTTTTTTTTTTTTGTTTTGTTTTTCGAGACAGGGTTTCTCTGTGTAGCTTTGCGCCTTTCCTGGGACTCACTTGGTAGCCCAGGCTGGCCTCGAACTCACAGAGATCCGCCTGGCTCTGCCTCCCGAGTGCTGGGATTAAAGGTGTGCGCCACCACCGCCCGGCTTCCCGTCACAATCTTAAGGTTAGACGTATTGTGTCCAATTCCTTGGCTCCCCTGCTGCTCTCTTCAGTTGTTTATAGTTTGACTTACTTTCTTGAGACAGAAGGAGGCTTTTGTACTGTGAAGACTGAAGGGAAACTAGTCCACTTGAACAGCCCACTCTCTCTGGCTCACTAAAAACCATTAGATTTCATTCCTAAAGCTAGCCATCAAGTTCTATTCCCATATTTGGGTACTTCTTCCTTCTGAGGCTGACAACCAAGGTCCAGCAATCAGAAGCCCCCTTTGGCTCACCTAATTAACATGCCCAATTAAAATTAAACACCTTATATTAACATATCCTCTTTACCTTATAAACCACCATTTGCCTATGTGCCATGTCTGTCTCCTCTCTATCTAGAGGCAGCCCTTTGTCCCGCTGGGACAAATATTCCTGCGCCCTTCCCTTTGTTCTTTTCCCCTTCTCCCTCATCCCATCTCCTCTACAACCTCATCTTAGCCCATTCTAACACAGATTTCCCTTTTTCTAAGAATGACACTTTGCAAGGTCATTTGCAGCTGTTTTTCTGCCTGAGTCAGTAAGCAGCCACTTTACCTTTTTTTCCCCACTTCCTCAAGACCCAGCTACACCACTCTTGGGCATATACCCAAGGAATGCTCAATCATACCACAAGGACACATGCTCAACTATGTTCATAGCAGCATTATTTGTAATAGCCAGAACCTGGAAACAACCTAGATGCCCCTCAACTGAAGAATGGATAAAGAAAATGTGGTACATATACACAATGGACTACTACTCAGCAGAGAAAAACAATGACATCATGAGATTTGCAGGCAAATGAATAGAACTAGAAAATATCATCCTGAGTGAGGTAACCCAGACTCAGAAGGACAAACATGGCACGTACTCACTCATAAGTGGATACTAGATGTAAGGCAAAGGATAAGCAGACTGCAATCCACAGCTCCAGGGAGGCTAGCTAGTAAGGAGGACCCTAGGAAGGACGCATGGATTGCCCAGTGATGGAGAAAAGGATGAGATCTAAATGAGCAAACTGGGGGTGAGGGAGTATAATGGGGGGTAAGGAATGGAGGATGAGAGCTTAGCGGAGTGGGAAGTTCGGGCTGGAACGGGAACAGAATGGGAGAACAAGGAAAGAGACACCATGATAAATGAAGGCACCATGGGAATAGGGAGAAGCAGAGTGCTAGGGAGGTTCCACAAAGATGACTCCACCATAGACTACTGGCAATTGTCGAGAGGGTGCCTGAACTGGCCTACTCTGGTGATCAGATGGCTGAATACCCTAATTGTCATCATAGACAAGTGGTTTTTCAGTCTCTATTCCCTGTTTCCTCTCTTGGGGATCAGAAAATCATCTAGGAGCACTTTACCCTTTAAACTGGACCTTTTTATAATTTGCTTTGATTTGGTCTGATTTGGATTGTGTCAGTGGAGAGGCTTGTGGGGTGCAGAAACTTTTCAGGTAGCCCCTGCTGTGTGGGAGTCCCCTTCAAAGACAACCTTCTATTATAGGTCAAATTCATTTTTAAAAGAAATCCTTCATCTATTTAAACTCTGAGTAGAACTGGACACTGGATGCTAGTGATGGGTAAAAAAGTTTTGGTTTCTAAGTTCAGCATAGTGCAAGGATATTTTTTTAAATGCTGTATGAGATGATGCTGGAAATTGATGGCACTTTACCTATTTTGAAACCTAGTCTTTCGGCTCTAGTATTCTGCTTATTGTATAGAATTGTAGCCTGTAGACAAGGCCTTGTCCTGAGTGATTCCACGTTACAAAAAGTGCCATTTTGTTCCATTTCAGTGGAAATGAGGAGGCAAAATGATTCCACATTTGCATAAGTAACCGCCATCTGTCCAGCACAAATTGTGAAGTCTAGACTGACAAATGGCTTGTTTATACAAGCAATGATATAGCCTGTGGGTTTATTGTTATTCAGTAATTGCTGACATCATGGAAAGACACAAACGTCAGTCTGTGTTTCTGACATAGCTGGCTTCTGACACCACTGTCGGTTTGTTGTTGTTTTTATAGAATTTTATAGTCTTCTCTTCCATTTTGTTAGCTTTATTAATTTATGTGTGGAAAATGAATTTGCTCCTGTGTCAGGGCGAGCATGAGGAGGTCAGAGGACACCTCAGAGGCGGGCCCTCACGTTAAGCTTTGTCTAGGGTCAAGGGTTGTCTTTCGACTTACTGGTGTGCTTCATGCTCTAAGCAGCCCGGCCTGTGAGGTCTCATCTCTCTGTAGGAGTGCTGGGGTTACAGACAAGCACCGCTGCACCGGCCTTCCCATGAGCTGTAGGGATCTGAACTCAAGTTGTCAGGCGTGGGCAGCAAAGGCTTTTACCTGCCGAGCCATCAGGCCGACCGGCCACTGCTTTACATCACACACAACACTTGATTCCTGTGTTCTGCAGCTTCCAGATTCAAATCTGCTGTACCATTCCTATTGTTATTTTTCTTCTCAACTCTCAAATCCAAGAAGAGGCCAATCACTGTGTCTATCTGAGTAGATTTTCTTAGCCACGCTTCTTATCCCAACTTCCACTACAGTATGAAACTCTCATCTTATTGTTTGAATATCCACTGTTTTGAGGCAGGCATGATAGCACAGGTCTGTAATCCTAACAACTGGGAGCAGAGGCAAATAGGTCGGGAGTTCAAGACCAAGCCTGTCTACTACAGCAAAGCAGAGGCCAGACGCGGGTACATAAAGAGTCTGTCTGAAAGGATGACAATAAAGCCAGGGCCAGTTAGATGGCTCCATTTGTACAAGAGTGTGTCTCTCAAGCCTGATGGCCTGAGTTTGGATCTCTGGAAAAACCGGTGGAATGAGAGAATTGACTTAGAAAGTTGTCCTCAGACCTTCACATGCGCACTGTGGCACTTACACACTGTGTGGGTCTCTCTGTCTCCATCTCTATTTATCTCTCTAACACACACACACATTAACAAATAAAAATGTAAACCAAACCACTGTTCAAACCAATGAATAATATATTAAAAAATTCAACAATCCCCAACGGCTTTTTCTGTTACTAGCCTACCATATTCAGTCCACACCACATTGCACACACTGACCCCCTAGTCAAGGACACAGAAAGCTCTCCAGCGTAGCTCTCTGATGTACTTTCATTGCTTTTAACTCCTTAACTCAATATTCTCACGGGGTGAACCCCAGAACAGGAAAATCCACATTTGTAAATAACTTGTTACTAAAGCCAAATCTCAGGCCCCATCCAAGGCCTACTAATGCAAATGCTTCTACCTACTGATCTGTGACATGAAAAAATCTTCTGTGTGATGTGATTCACACTAAAGATTAGGGTACCATTTCCTCAGCTGGATACAACCCTGTGTTCTGGATGCTCCCTGATTTTTCAGCCTGTCCTGAATCTGTATTGGTCACATGATTTATGTGCTCTCTTCTCTCAAAGGACCAACACCAGGCTTTCAACTTCTCTCCCTGACTGGGATATGACATCTACCTTTTTCTTTTTTTTTCTTCCTTTCTTTTTTTTTTGGTCAGTAGGTATTATTTCTTCATCTCTAATGCTGTGAGAATTCTGAAAGCTCTCAAGGATACAGACTGGCCTCACTGACCTTGGTACCACTAGTTGGCTAGCTTGTTGATCCCCCTCGCTCTCCACAGTACTGCTCTGTAAGCTATTATATACTTTATATAAACTATTACATAACTAGACTATTGCAAACTTTCAAAAACCTTTTCTCCTACCAGAGTAATCAGTTTCTAATTGATCTTCCATCTACCTGAATGCATAAAATGACAGTAATTATCTGAGCGATAGGCTGACTCTGATGCATTTACCATGTGTTTTTTCGATTCTCTATCCATGAGTCCCAATAGACTCCTTTTACAACTCCCCATGTGGACCCAAGATTCTGACCAAAGGAAATAATACCTCCCAGGTGATTTCCCCCTCCCATTCAAAAATCCTGTGTTTTATTGCTTCCAGAGCAGCCATTTCTTTCTTCCTTTCTTTTCTTTTTTTAAAGTCTTGCTGCCATTCTTTAGTGAGGGAATCCTGTATGGTCAGAGATGGAACTGAGCCAGGGAATCTATTTACAATCACCAGCTTGGGTTGGAACTCTGATGGCCTCTTACACTGAAATTTAGCCTTTTCTCCTTCAGGTATTTAATTTATTATGATGGAAAAAGATAAAACTTTACTCCAGCTATGAAAATAGCTTTAGAAGAATGAACGTTGGTACTTGCAAACCATTTGGGGGCAGCTTTCCTGTCGCTATAAACTTGTTGCATGCATCTTCTTGTTCTCACAGTTTGATGGGAAACTGCTTAATAAATGGCACAAACTCGCACCCAATCTAATTCATTGGCTTAAAATCTCAATGCTGATGCAGCTGCTAATTTTACATTTATTCAAGAAATGAAATCAAGAAGTTAAGGAAAAGCAAATGATTTTAATTACCAATAAAGCAGACTTGAAGTTATTTGGATTAATACCTAACCAAACAAACTCAACTAAGGATTTTTTTTTTAAAAAATTTATTTATTATGTATACAACATTTTGACTGCAGGCCAGAAGAGGGCACCAGATCTCATTACAGATGGTTGTGAGCCACCATGTGGTTGCTGGGAATTGAACTCAGGACCTCTGGAAGAGCAGTCAGTGCTCTTAACCTCTGAGCCATCTCTCCAGCCCCTCAACTAAGGATTTTTAAAATGGCTTTGCTAATTTCAGTACCAGTGTTCAGTATTCCTTTTTTACTTCCACAGATTTCCTTGATATTAGAATATTAATATGATATTCTCTTATGTCTTTTGGCAAGGACAAAAACAGTAATCTTTTTCATGTGATTTTCATCATCACTGAAAGCAACAGACTTTTGATAAATCTTAGTGTTATCTCCAAGCTGTCAGGGAAGTTTATTTTCAAGCAGAACTAATTACAACTCCATGTAACAGTTAATGTGAGCAACCAGTTCATATGCAAAGAGCTCCTGCAGTTAAATGTCTGTCCTCTGGGACCCCCAAGGATCAGTCCCTAACAGTTTCTTCCACCAAAGAAGCAGAAGCGCTCCAACACTTCGAATTCCAGAGCAGTGAAGACAAAAGCCAACAGTGTATGTATTCTTCAAGTTCACGAAACTAGAGTTCTTGGACTCATGGCACTTACGAAAATGTGATGCCATTCGGAAACCAGCTGATTGAGCAGTTGAGATGACCAAATATCTTAAGTCTCTGTAAGGAGCCACTTTTGCCCACAGGCTAATAATATTCCTTTCTGTGTCATCTTGCAGCAGAGCTCCGGACTTGACGGCTCTAGCTTTTGACAGTAGCTCAAAGGCTGTTAGTTAGTAACCCTAAATTTGCTTTTTCTTTTCTCTCACACATCTAACTGCTTGCCTTCATTCTGCTTTTGAGATAGTCTAGCTCTTAAGATTGTGCAAGGCAGGAGAACAACTGGCCTATCACATCTCCCATAAAGCGGAGGTAGGGCTTCGGCTGACTATAAAATTGTCTGTGTGGGAAGCAAGTGGTGCAGTCATTTGCCCGAGAGGGCAATTTATTTTTGTATGATGACTTTCTACCATTGAAGACAGATATTCAAACTCGATGACAAAACAAACAAACTTGTAAACCTGCCCAGGAGAACCCCACTATGGCTTACTTTTTCCTGTTTGCCTACTGCTATGTTTTCTCTCAGTGCCCTGGCGAGGCTGCTTGGCTGCAGCTGCGTAGAAATGCATCGAGGAGGATCAAGGGGCACATTTTGCCCAGTGTTCTGTGAGAAGGTGTGTCTGAATATTATAACTGATAGTCTTTTATTTTTCTTCATAAACTTAAAAAAAATCAGCTTACTGAATTGAAGTTTTCTAATGGCATTTTCATATAGATACATTTGGCTTTTGCTGACCTCCTGCCCCCTGGTCTTTCTCTTTTTTCAAATATAATTTTAATTGAGATAGAATTAAATCACCTCCCGCTCCCTTTAGCTACTCTCCTCTGTTTTTATTTGTGTGTATATGGTTTCAAGACCTACCACTCTACATTAGTAATAACCATCCTTGGGAAAGGGTAATTATTCTTCACCCAGCAGTCATTAGTTCCTTGTAGTTCTTTGTGCAGGGTGTGGGACCCCAAGAAATGTCCCCCTTTCATGATAACCTGTTCATTGATATTGCCATTATTCTAGGCTTGCTTTTCAGCCATTTCTAGTCTTTCTATGTTGCCATCCTGCCACCCCTTTAGTTTACACTAAAGAAGAAGGGAAAAAATTAAGAAATATCCTTGTAACCCTCGATGCAGCCGTGTCTGGATGCACCTGAATGGCCAAGCTGCTGGAGTGTGCCTTGTAGAGTGAAGCAGGGAAGCTTAGGTCCTTTTATAAAAGAGACTAACCACAATCTCCCCCATGAGGAACACTTAGTGGGCAGTATTCAGTGACTGATGTGCGTGAAGTTAAAACTCAGAAACTGAAAACCAGTTGTGATGCTACACATCTGGAATCTTAGTACTTGGGAAGTGCAGGCAGGAGGATTAGTAGTTTAAGGTCACCCTCTGCTACACAGTAAGTTTGAGCCTAGCCTGGGTTTTTTGAGACCCTACCTCAAAACTCTGCCCTACCACATCCCCTCTCAAAAAAATTTTTTTTAAAGAACTGGAATGCAATTAAATGTTATAAATTCATGAAAGTCACTAGAAATATAAGACCCTGATAGACAAGTCTCTGTGATATGTTTAGGTTTAGGAAAGGAAGTTGTTTGAAAAAGTATTAATCCCTTTCTTGGTTAGTTGGTAAAAGATTTGGAAGTTGATTCTGATGGATTTCGACTAGCATGCCACTATTTCAAGCTCATAAGCTGATGGCTTTAATGAATGGTTATCAGTGTGTTTACCAACTTCAGTCACGTGTGGCTCTAGTCAATTCATTCCAGACACTAAGGATAACACAGGAGATCATCTTTTAAGGAAACTTGAGCAATTTTGATGCTCACCACATGATGATATAGGTAGCCCATTTTACTTTTGGATAAAATATTAAGGGAACAATTTTAAAATGAGTTGCTTGAATCTGGGCTTGAAGATGCTTCACTAGGTATGGCTGCTAGTGTGTAGGCTTGATGACTTGAGCACAATCCTCAGATCCCACAAGGTGACAGGAGAATTGTCCTCTTATTTCAGGGGTTTGTAAGTGACTGTACAGAAAACACACAGAAACACATACACACACTCACACATGCAAGTAAATATAATTAAAATTAGTTGAATCTAATCAACACAAGTAGACTAGCTTTGGGGCAATAGGGCCAAACATATATCAAAATATCAGAGGAGAGTTATTACTAAATAATGAGGGCTCATGGAGCATGAAAATAAATTGCTAATACTTAATGAAACATGAACATAAATTGTCAGAACCCTACATTTGAAGTGAGATGCTAATGGCCATGGTTTAAAATCAAGCCATCCTTGTTTATTCAACTAATTACTTGATTACCTGACAGAAAAAATAATTTCATTATATAAAAATTGGTAATTATTCATAAATTATTTAATAAATTATAAGGGACCAATTAACTGTATGTTTTAGTCCATTTTATGTTGGTATTGCAGACTACCACAGAGAGACTAACTTTGAAACAACAGAATACATTTAGTTTGGGGCTCTGGTTGGGATGTTGCAGAGTCCAGCTCCAGCAGGGTCCTGAGCCACAGGATGGAGGTGTGAAGTTGGTGAAAACTGAGGAGTCTGACCATTGGTTGTCTTTCAAACAGATGGTGTCGAATAACTCAAGCTGTTTTTATTTATTCAAGTTCTAAGGCATTCCAGCATGAGCAGGTGCAATACATTTCTCCTTAATCATTTTCCAAGAATCATTAACATTTACTTATTTTAGTTTCTTTTTCTGATCCCCACTCCCTTGATGTCATTGACCTTTACCCTGTATTGTTAATTTTTATATTGCAAGCCAAATGATTATATCTAGCCAGTCACATCTTATTCATACTGTGTCCTAGCTGGCAGCAAGCAAACATGTAGTTACAGAACAAAACAAAAATTCAAGTCCTGTGATTAATCCTTAACAATGTGATACTTTCATATTTTTGTAATCAGCTGAGTGTATGGTGCCATACCTAGGATATCACTTCCAGGTATAAATCAGTTTCTAAATGATCTGTATATCACTACTACATTGACAACAGTTGTAATCCTATTCTTTATAAATTCTCAAAATGGTAATGATTACCTAACTCTTTAACTGTTGGGACCAAATTTCTCTTCTTCTGGCAGTTTCTACATGTATTTTTACTTCCCAGGGAACTGGGAGTTTTAACTGAAAACTATCTAACCATTCATGCCCTGGCACCAGAGAGATGTCTGACCTTTCATGTCCTTTATCTTTTCCATATAAGTTCCGATAAGTTTTTAATGTCATCTTTTTAAGAAACAGTCACCCAAGTTCTTAAGTTCTTTGGAATATAGTTTTTTTTTTTTTAAGGATAGTTATGTAAGCAAGAATCATTAACCTTAGTGAGTTTCTTCCTGATTACTCAGGATGACTGCAAAGGCAGCCAGGGGTGAGCAGAGAAACTGGTTTCTGTGAATGACTGCGGAGAGGCTTAATTTCTTTGTAGAGACTTTTAGAAAAATTATCAGCTTTTGTTGCAAGTAAACTCAACCACAATCACAGCTGAAATTAAGAATTACTCTAAGAATTAGCATAGTGAAAATTAAAGAGGCCTGAAGCTCATGAGCTCCCCAGGATCAGCACAGGGGTCTACAGTGTCGCTTCCACAGGTCCTTCCAGGTGGATGGGATTCTCCAAAGGGCCTGGCCATAAGGAGCTCCATTCACAAAACATTTATACACCGTTCTCAGGGGTGACAGCATGGCTTCTGCCAGGATGTCACTAGCATCTGGCAGGCCTTTCTTGCTGTTATTCCATGGCAGAAGAGAGAAAGAATGTGAATGAAAGAGAGAGAAGGTAAAGGGAACGCTCATCATTTTAGCAAGAACATAAATCCCTTTATGGGTTCCAGCCTTTGATAACCAACTGATTTATCTGACAATCACATTAACTCATACGTAAGAGCTTTTCCTATTGTCCAACTTGATAAAGGAATTGTCTCAATTGAGGTTCCGTCTTAACAGATGGCAGAGAGAGTGTGGTTGAGAGGAGAGGAGGGATATAAAATAAATAAACAAATAAATAAATAAATAAATGAATAGCCCCACAATGGCTGTCTGCACACTGGAGACCTACAAGGGCTCAGTAGCTGCTCAGTCCAAGAAGCCAGAAGCCTAAGATCAAGAGAGACAGATCATGCCGCCCACTGTGAAGCTGGAAATTTGGGAACACCATGGAGAATGGTTATGTCCATACCAAAAGGCAGAAGAAACTGGAGCCTACACAGTCAATGACGGCAAGAACAGACACCCTTATTTAGAAAGAGTGGAGCTTGCTTACCCTGCTGGCTTTTCCCTTTCCAATTTTTGGTCTCTGTGGGAACTCAGCCTACTGGTTGGTGTTGCTCACACTCAGGGTGGATCCTCAATCCTTCATATCCCCTCCTTGTTGGCCCACATGCCAGTTCATTTCTGCCAATGTCCTCATAGATATGTGTGATTCACTGACCTCATAGGCACCTTTGAACCCATTCAAGTTGACCATCAAGATTAATCATTACACGGACCAGACCAGTGAGGTTGTTCAATGGGTAGAAGCATTTCTGCGCACACTTGAAAACCTGAGTTTGACCTCCCAAACAAAACCAGTGCTAGGAGAACACTGACTCCACGAAGTTGTCCTCTGGCTTCAATGTGTGGGCCATGGCATAAATAAATGCCAGAAAAGAATGGACCAAAAGTGTTATAAATGACACATCTACTTATAGGATGTTGTATCATCGTGCTCTTCACTAAAGAACTTTTCTATTTTAAAGAATGTGCAATGGAGAATACTATATAAGTGTGTGTGTGTAATTTGGGGAAAGTCAAGTCTGAGTCAGTTCACACAAGGAAGAACTAAAATGTTAGCTGAATTAAGCTTAAGAAATTAAACTGAAGCATTTTAATAGATGCGCAGAAGATAAAGGACTTTTTTTTTTTCACCCACCATGAGGTTCATGACTGACATCTCCATTTAAAAAGATAGATTAAAAAAGAAAATAATAAACAGTTATTTAACCCAAGTTTTCTGCGACACAAAGACACAACCAAGGACCCAGAGAAAACTGTGTATTCTTGTGCTTAGGTGTGATCAAGAATAAACAGATGTGAGAAAGAAGGTTGGATGAAGTAGCAGGATTTGCTAGCAATAACAAGGAACTTATCTTGTGCTATCCACATTTTTTACCTCCAAAATTGACATCTGGGGTGTGGACAGGGGTTGCTTGGATAGCAGACCTTCGGGGACTATACCTGCTTTGAGACTGCCCTTTGAAACATATCTCATTGTGACTTTACCCTTGGGAGTGTTCACTCAGAACTGGCCTGGGCTGCTGGAGGCTCTGCCCAAGTGAATTCATTCTTTCCTCCACGGTCGAAGGCTTGATGAAAATTTGGGACTCATTTATTGTCCCTTTGAAGAGACTTGTTCTCTGAATGATTTGAACAGTTTCTCCAATAGACGTATGGTATTTTATTACTATCACTCTACAATAATTTTTTTATTGTTATGGTTAATCTTTTTTCGTTTTTACTAGTATTATTAATGGTACAGTCTAGTGGGTTTATTATGACATCTCATGCATGTATATAATATATTTGATCATTTTCAACCCCCTATTATTCATATTTCACTCCCCTTCCACCCACTGTTCTCTTTCCTCTACCTTCAAGCCTTCCTTCTATTTTCATATATTATCTCTACTTTTTTCTTTTCTTCTTTAAGCGCGCGCGCGCGCGCGCGCACACACACACACACACACACACACACACACACACACACACAC
>CABHPR010119443.1:3996-16384 GCA_902168415.1 Peromyscus melanophrys
TCTCTCTCTCTCTCTCTCTCTCTCTCTCTCTCTCTCTCTCTCTCTCTCTCTCTCCTCTCTTTCTCTCTGTCTGCTTAATAGTGTTTATTTATTATCTGGGTCAGTTGGGAGCAATTGGAATCAATGACTTAATCCCTTGTAAAATTCTATTAAAGGTTTCTATAAAGGATCCTTCATTCCTTTCTCCATGTGATGCTTTTTTTGCTACTCAATAAGACAAAGAGCAAAGCCCTCTGCTGGGGACAGGGACAGGTACAGGGACAGATTCACAAGACAGCCTTCAGGCAGGCACAGATTCAGACTCATACAACAGACAGACAGGAAGACCCATAAAACATGAAGTAGAGAATTCCAATCTGCACTCGCTCTTGGTTAAATGACACCAAGGGGAAGTGCTTTGATTTTTCACCTTAATGAGACACTGATGCATTGTTGGTGTCTCTGAGTTTATTATTAATGTGTTCAAATGGCTGGATTTGTGGGACTAGCTTCCCACCTCTACATTTTAGAATTGATGCAATAGTTGGAGGAATGGACACAATCGCATCCCACCTTCACTGAGCAGGTCTGTGGGCCCCATGTCCACCAAGAGAGCCTTCCATGAGGCCCATGTGCAGAGTCCTTTGCGTCAAGAGCTGCTGAACAGAAGGAAGCCGGTGAATGTGGTATCGTCATCCTCATCTGCAAACAAGCCATTAAAACGCTCGCCTCCCATCACCTGCATCCACACCTCGTCCCCCAGCTTCAGCTCCAGCACAATGCCACCAGAGGCCTGGTCCTCAGAGCTCATGTAACCATCCTTGGTGTGCAGGACTTTTACCCCATTTTTGACCAAAGAGACCTGCACGTTCCTGGAAAAAACAGTGATGTGGTAGGTGAAGTAATAGACACCAGCCACATGGCAGGTGAATTTCCCCGTTGCTACATTGTAATGGTTCAGTTCATTGTACAGGATCTTATCGAATTTGATGGGTGCATCAGGAGGCGGGAACTTGCTGATCACTGTGAGCCCCACAGTGAAAGCACTCTTGGGCAAGATGGGAGCCTCACCGACCTTCCCTTTCTCTCCTCGATCGCCTTTCCAGCCTCTTATTCCTCTGACTCCTGGCTCCCCTTGGGGGCCCATGGGTCCGGCTTCTCCTCTAGGACCTGGCTTGCCAATGGGGCCCACTGGGCCAGGTAAGCCCTTGGGGCCCAAGGGACCAGTACTGCCCATTAGTCCTTCTGGACCAGTGGGGCCCACATCACCTTTATCTCCCTTCTGCCCCTGAGGGCCAGTCTCTCCTGGCAGCCCTTGCTCTCCTGTAGGACCAATGGATCCCTTTGGGCCATGCTTCCCTGGGGATCCTCTGGAGCCTGGATCGCCTTTGATGCCTTTTGCTTCAACTCTTCCATCTGTTCCTGGATAGAGGAAGATAACGAAGACAGGGTTTAGGAATCCCTTGTGTGCAATGTTGAAGTTTCTATCACTGAGCATTTAATTGAGACAAAGTAGGGTGTAGGTTCGCAATCTGCTCAGAATCTGAAAATCCACAAACTCCCAAATTGCATGCAGGGAAATGTACATGTGTGCTTACACACACAACCCCTCTTTTTTTTAAAGGGTCTCATGTAGCCCAGGACTTCAGACTCACTATAGCCAAGGATGGCGGGATGATCTTAAACTTCTAATTCTCTTGCCTATACTTCCTGAGTTCTGGGACTATAGCTGTATTTGATCACTCCCAGGTTATGCAGTGCCAGGAAGAGAACCCGGGGCTTCGTGCAGGCTAAACAAGCACTCTACCAACCGAGCCACATCCCCAGCCTCCAAAAGTATTCTTTAGTCAGTACCAGGGCTCGTATGAGCAATGACAACTGTACCACCGAAGTATCCCATTATGACCCAGAAACAAGGCCACCCTTGGGAGAAGCACACATTGAAGGAAAATATGACAAGGAGCAGATCAATCCAGGATGCTGAGTAACACGGCCTCAGTCCTAGGCAAGTGACAGCCCCTCAAGGAGTGGACCTGAAATAGATGTTCACTGTGGCCCACTGCCTGCCAACTGTCCAGTCCTTTCCACCCCAGTTTTCCTCAGTCTACATGAACATTCCACACTGTTCACTTCTTCCACCTGGATTGGGAGGCAATGGTGCATATGAGCAAAGAGCCTGAGTTTCCCTCAGAATATTACCTAGCCTTTCTCCAACCCCGGCAAACACAGATAGTGAGCCCCATCACATTTTTTCCCTCGTCTATAGAGCTGGAACAGTAATGCTACCTAATTTATAGAACTCTTCTATTTTCATAAAAAGCCTTAGATTAATGCCCAGAATGAGTTCATGTATTTGACATTACAGTCATCTCTCTCCCCATCGGTTACTCCCTACCCTTCAGGTTGCAATTCATTCTGGGAAAGTACCAACCACTGAGCTATCCCTCCAGCCCAGGGCCCTACTCAAGTGCCACTTTCTCCCTAAAGTGGGGTGACATGCACTGAGTGAAGCAGAAGCTTCCTCCTTGCCGCTCATCCACTAAGTCAGGGTCAACACACTGTGGCCTGCTGCCTAAATCTGTCCTCTGACCTGATTTTGCACAGCCCATAAGCTAAGACTAGCTTATGTGTTTAAATGAGCACAATTAATATCCCATCATGGTGTGGTGGCCACAAACCCTCCACCCCAGCTACTCAGGGGGCTGACAAGGAGGATAGCCAGTTCATAGCTTTCCTGATCTATAGAGGAAGGCCCAGGCCAGCCTCAGCGACTCCATGATACTCTATCTCAAACTCAAAAGTTACAATAGAGAGGTGTTGAGAATAAATAACTATTGAGTGCTCAGCCCAAAATGGGGCAACTCTGTCATCACCTTCACGACTCAGAGAACGTCATGAACAAGGGCGTGGAAAGAATGTAAGAGCCAGAAGAAGGAGTGAGGAATATTGTGGAACACTGAATTCCAGGCATGATATGGTTGCTGTACTCTTGAACTCACAGCAGCTGTGGTTACCTGCACAAGATGAGGCCCCTCAACACTCTGCCATGTAAATACTTCCCCGAGTATTTACATGGAGTCAATGTGTGATGTGGAGGGAGATACATTTTCTTCAGTAGTTAGCTGTTAGTAAGGGTCACCTGCTCCTACAAGCATACTCTCACCAATCGCCTATAAATACTCTAGTGAAACTCACTGGGTCATACATACAAGAAAAAGAGGAAAGAGAGGAGAAGAGAAGCATCAGCAGAAGAATGGGATCCGTGGGACTGGCCAAGAAAGGGTAACAGGATGAATGTGATTGAAACATTATGTACAAGTATGAAATTGTCACAGTAGACTCCATTATCTATAATTAACATATGTCAATACATTTTTTTTTAAAAGAAGGCTGTGGCACAGTATTTGCTTAGCATGCATGAATTTCAGGGTTTAATCCCCAGTACGGGGCTTGGGGGAAAAGTAAGACTCTATACTATGCAAAAAGTATATAAAACAAAAATATTAGTCTTTCAGTCACAGCTCCCCCAGAATATGGCAACACTTGTTTGTGGCTGCCTTTTGGTGCATGGGCAGAGCCCACAGCCCACAAAGCTGAAACAAATTTCCATTTGGACCTTCCAGGAAGAATTTGTTTATCCCTGCATGCACCTATATCTCTTGAAGAGAGAAAATGTTGGTGGCTGTGACTAATCTTGGTTATCAATTTGACTACATCTAGAATCAACTAAAACCCAAACATCTGGGCACACCTGTGACTGATTTTCTTTCTCTTCCTTCCTTCCTTTCCTTCCTTCCTTCCTTCCTTCCTTCCTTCCTTCCTTCCTTCCTTCCTTCCTTCCTTCCTTCCTTCCTTCCTTCCTCCCTCCCTCCCTCCCTCCCTCCCTCCCTCCCTCCCTCCCTTCCTTCCTTTCTTGTTTGTTTTTTGAGACAGGGTTTCTCTGTGTGGCCTTGGCTGTCTAGCCTGGAACTCACTCTGTAGACCAGGCTGGCCTCAAACTCACAGAGAAATGCCTGCCTCTGCTTCCTGGGTGCTGGGATCAAAGGTGTTCACCACCATACCCAGTGAAGGATTTCCTTAATTGGATCATTTGAGGTGGGAAGACCTGCCCTAAATTTGGGCTATGCCTTCTGTCTTGAAGCCCATGAAAGGACGTGGCAGATGGAAGCTTTTGCTTTTTGCCTGCTTGTCCTTGTCCTAACTGGCAAATCTAGATATCCTGTTGCTGGGCCATTCCTTTGCTGGTGTTATAATCTACCTTTTCATGATTCCAACATAGACTGAAGACCAGCAGCTCTTTAGGAATTCCTCAGGACTCTAGAACCAGATTGGGACTGCTGAGACATCCAGGTTCTCAAATGAACAATTAACAGATTCTTGGCCTTCCCATTGGAAGACAGCCATTGTTGGACTACCCAGACCACAGCTTCTAATCCCCCCCACCCCCACTCCATGTATGTATGTGTGTGTTTATATTTATATCCAATCATTCTACCAGTTCTGTTCCTGTAGAGCACCGTGACTAATACAGTGGCTCATCCTGGGAGCCCCAGACAGGTCAGTTCACAGCAGTGTCGAACAGCATCGTGTTAGAGCACTGTGGATGGGTAAATGCAAAGCCAGCGCTGACCTGGTTCTCCTTTCTCCCCACGAATTCCATCCTTCCCTGGGCCACCAGGATGTCCTGGTTCTCCTAGGTGGAAGGGAAGAAAGCAGACAAGAGTTGAGATTCCAGTTCCAGTTTCCTAGTCTCTAGGGGTGATTGATATGGGAAGTCCTAGGGTGCCCCAGCCCGCCTCTTTTCCCACCAGTGCAGGTGGAGGTAGCAGCTATTAGTGAGTATCCAGGGGGTTGAGTCATGTAGAATGAGCAGGTTATGAAATGCATCGGTGACTTCCCAAGCACCCAGCAGTAGGGTGCCCAAGGAGCACGAGGCAAGGCAAACTAACACACTGAGGGCCAAGCTGTAATTTTGTCTCCAGATGAGGACGTGGAAGTGATCTGAATGTGGGAGGTGATAGGCATATCTCTCATTCTGATCCCTTTCCACCAGTCATTCAGAGAGTGGAATGGAAGTCTCACCAGATTCCATGAAACAGCAGAGACCTCTGTGATATGACTGTTGGGGAAGGAAAGGCATTGTAGACAAGAGGCGAATGCCACCGCACAAGCTGTGAGGGGCTCTGCTAGTCATACACCAGTCCTAAGTCTGGAAGCAGGTCACCAAGCAACGGCCAGACTATGGTGACAGAAGAGCTCACAAGGCCACAGTTTACTCCAGGTTCTGTCTCACTCAAAGCAGCCAAGACCCCAAACTTCAACCCTATTATTCTGGTTGTGGGGTGACAAGCAGCTGGGACAGCCTTCAGCTCTCAGGACTGGAGAGTGACACAGGCTGATTTGGATCCATCATAATGCTTGGTGTTACCCCCAGAAATCCCAGGGTCCCACTGAACCACCAAGTGGGAGGTATCTCCAAACCAGCCTCCTCTCCATTACCACCCACGCATTCTTTGCACCACCCCGGAAGCCTGAGCCTTCCTACCCAAACTTCTTTCTCCCTGCTTAGTTCCCAGGTCTTGTGTTCTGTAGCACTATCTCAAAGCTTTCATGACCATACAGGTCAGAGCATGAACATCTACTAGAACAACTGTGAATGTATGTCATGGACATTGTGCTAATTGTGTGTTGATTATATAAAACACACAGCACATCCTCAGAGGACCAGGTAAAGAAGCAGCAGATTTTCCTGACAAGCAGCACGGGTTAACGTCATTCTCCTAAGAAAAAGCACATTGAGTGTGTGTGTGTGTGTGTGTGTGTGTGTGTGTGTGTGTGTGTGTGTATTCAACTGAAAGGAAAAATAGAGAAATAGATGCTTTGATTTGTTTTTGTTTGTTTTGGAGACAGGATCTCTCTATTATGTAGCTCTGCCTGTCCTGGAACTCAATATATAGACTAGGCTGGCCTTGAACTCACACAGATCCACCTGCTTCTGCCTCCTGAGTGCTGGGATTAAAGGCATGTGCCACCATACCTGGCCCAGAAAACATGTGCTTTTAAGAAATCTGTTTTGACAGAGCTGGGGAGGTAGCTCAATGGCAAAGAGAAAGAATGAAGACCTGAGTTCAAATCCCTAGCACCCATGTAAAAAGCCAAGTATGGCTGTCTGAGCTTGGAAGGAGGACTGGAGACATGGGGGGTGGGGGTGGGGAGACACAACAGGGTGATCCTGAGGATCTGCTAGTCAGACAGCCTGGTCAACATGGCAACATGGCAAGCTTCAGGTTTTGCAAAAGACCTTGCCCCCTGTAAAGCTGAGCAGAATAGAAGATACCTGACAATGATGTGTACACACACACACACACACACACACACACACACACACACACACACACTACAGAGAGAGGGAGAAAGAAAGAGACATTGGTAGATTGATTGATTGATTGATGATTGACTGGTTGGTTGATTGGTTTTGAGCTGGGCACAGTGGTACATGCCTATAATCCCAGCACTCAAGAGGTAAAGGCAGAAGCCAGGTGGTGGTGGCACACACCTTTAATCCCAGCACTCAGGAGGCAAAGCCAGGCAGATCTCTGTGAGTTCAAGGCCAGACTGGTCTATAGAGCGAGATGCAGGAAAGGCACCAAAGCTACACAGAGAAACCCTGTCTCGAAAAAAACAAAACAAAACAAAACAACAAAAAAAAAGAGGCAGAGGCAGGAGGATGAAGAGTTCAAGTTCATCCTTGAGTACACAGCAACTTTGAGGCCAACCTGGGATACATGAGACACTGCCAATAAAAAAGAAGAGTTGGGCTGGAGAGGTTGCTCAGTGGTTAGAGCACTGGCTGTGCGTCCAGGAGACCCAGGTTTGATTCCCTGTCCCAGATGACTCAATGTCCTCTCCTGGCCTCTGTGGGCACTACATATACATGGTGCCTAGACACAAATGTAGACAAAACATCCATATAGATAAAAAAAATTAAATGTCTAAAAAACAAAAAGCCTTTTTAAAGGGGGAAGATCACACCAAGAAAGATGGAGAAAGATTGGCAAAGGGAGAAGTAAACAAATTCAACATTACATGTATGAGAGTATTACTCTTGATTTATCTAGTAAGCATCTCTCCTCTTCATATGTACAAAATATCTGCTAATAAACATTAAAACTTCATATATTCAAAAATAAGCACAGTTCTAGACATGGTGGTACATGCCTACGGTCACAGAACTGGGGAAGCTATATGTGACCTTCTCATCGGTTACCTTGCAGCCATCTCAGCTATTAGAATGGCCGTTGCAGTCTCAAAATGCTTATGGCTACAAAACTCTAAATTTACTTAATAAAATCCCTAAGTGTAAGATCATCGATGCTGGTAACTTTATTATAGGAAAGTGTAAAACTTAATCTATTTTTATTATTAATGACTATTTATTCCGTACCTAGTTTAGACATTAAACTTTATCATAGGTCATTATGTATGGGGGGAAACACGCTATCGACAGGATTCTGTTGTAGAATATTATTTTACGATGTGCTACATTTGTTTATACTGTGGAATATTTTTTTTCAGATTTCTTTATTTATTATGTATACAGAAGAGGGCACCAGATCTCATTACAGATGGCTGTGAGCCACCATGTGGCTGCTGGGAATTGAACTCAGGACCTCTGGAAGAGCAGTCGGTGCTCTTAACCTCTGAGCCATCTCTCCAGTCCGGAATATTTATTTTAATGATGCAAAGATGTGTTGCATTCTTTTATGTTGCATTTGTTTAACTCTGTGGAGCTGTGTTACTGTGCCTGTCTAGAACACCTGATGGTCTAATAAAGAGCTGAACAGCCAATAGCAAGGCAGGAGAAAGGATAGGTGGGGCTGGCAGGCAGGGAGAATAAATAGAAGGAGAACTCTGGAGGAGAGAGAAGAAAGAGTAAGGAGAGGAGGATGCTAGTGAAAGTAAGATTACAGAAGTAAGAAAAGAAAAAGCCCAGAGGCAAAAGGTAGATGGGATAATTTAAAGTTAAGAAAAGCTGGGAAGAAACAAGCCAAGCTAAGGCTGAGTGTTTATAATTAAGAATAAGCCTCTGTGTGTGATCTATTTGGGAGCTGGGTGGCAGGCCCCCCAAAAGGGCAAAAGCAACCAACTACAGAATTGTGTGTTTTCTATGGCCTTAGGCATCCACCATTGGCCTTCACCCTGTGGATGGGTGTTGCTACTATACTTAGCCATCAGATTGCTCCATTGGCCTTATGATACCAATGATCCATCACACCCATAGTATCCCACTCAAATGCCCTATGGTTGCAGAAACACTTGCTAAGAGTCATCTCTAGTGGATGAGAAGCCTGTGAGGACAGGGTGCTGTTGGCCTTGTCCTGCACTCCATTCAGCACCTAGAATACCGACGTGGCAGAGCCTGTCTTTGAGAAGTGCCTGCAGGGCACATTGGTGGGTGAGGGCTCAGTGGGCAAGTGGAACAGGACACCAGTGGCAAGTGAGTGGACGAGGCAGTAAGAAGCCACAAATGTCGAGTACCTGTGTCTCCTTTGTCACCCTTGGAACCATCTCGTCCATCTCTTCCCGGTAGGCCATTGTGACCTGGATTCCCAGGGATGCCAGAGTGCCCCTGCCGGCAGGTGTCCTGGGAGTACACACTCCTTGCACATGTGCCCGTAACCAGCAGGAGCCACCAAATCCTCATGGTCAGACGACAGGGACTGGACTGAAAGAGGGAAACAGAAACTGAAAGATGCCTGGTCGCTGGATGTAGGTGTAGTTGCTGGTCGTGGGCACAGCTTCTCATCTCTGCAGTGGGACAGGCCTTGGTCTCTGGGCATGGACACAGTTGCTGGGGAGTGACCTGGCCTTTTCTCTCTGCACTGACAAAGGCTTGAACGTCATCTTATGTGTTCGATATTCAGGGCAGGGAAAACAGAAACCAGGCAGTTGACCAAACTGTCACTGAGTCTGGCACAGTGGAAAATGCCTGTAATCCTAGCACTAGGAAGACTGAGAAAAAAAAATCATAAGTTCTAGGTCAGCCTGAGCTATATAGTGAGACTCCATTGTTGAGAGAGAGGGAGCAGTGGGGGGGGGGCACATTGTCCTCAGGTGGTAACACACACTCAAGACCACTTTTAATGGTCAATAAATGTGGAAGCCAAGTTTTGAGGTCTGGAGACTCTTCTATTTATTGTTTCAATTTGAGCAAGCCACTTTTCTGAGCTAGAGCAAAATGTTTTCGTATCTCATGGAGCAGATATAAAGACCAAATTTGATCATAATATACATGTAAAGGCACACTAAAAATAATAAGACCCACATAGAATTACCATCTGAGCCAGCAATTCTATTCCTGGGAATAGAGCCAAACAAAAACAAAACAACAACAAAAACAGAGAGACTTGAACAATCTCTGTGCTGTGAAATAATCCCTTTGTACACTGTGAAGATGTGTCACTGTGACTGGTTTGATAAACAAGCTGACTGGCCAATAGCTGAACAGAATAAGGTTAGGTGGGAGAGCCAAACTGAGAATGCTGAGGAGAAAGGCAGAGTCTGGAGTCACCAGCAGAGAGACAGAGAGAAGCAAGATGGGCATGCTGTACTGAGAAAAGGTACCAAGCCATGTGGCAGAGGGTAGATAAGGAAATATGGGTTAATTTAAAGTGTAAGAGTTAGCTAGTAACAAGCCTGAGCTATTGGCCGAGCACTTATAATTAATATTAAGCCTCTGTGTTTATTTGGGAGCTTCCCGCAGGACAGAAACTCCCGCCTACAACTCTGTTCCTGGCAGCAATGTCCACAGAGGCCACAAGGGGGAGCAGCCCATGTGGCCATTAGTGGATGAGTGGTTATAGAATATGTAGTATAGAAATACAGTGGAATACTATTTGGCCCTCAGAAAGGCAGGAAATCCCGAACTCATGCTACATCATGGATGAACCTCGAGGACATTAGGCAGTTACAAAATTTGCGACTGAAAGATCGATCTGTGTGAGTCTTATTTAAAGTATGCAAAGTGGTCCAACCCATGGAGAAAGCAATACAGCCCATGCCAGGAGCTGAAGGGGCGTGGGTGCTGTTCAGTGAAAGATGAAACTTCTGCAGATATATGTTGGTGATGGTTGCAGGATGATGTGAATGTACTTATTGCGATTCAGTCATACACTTAAGATGGCTCAAACTGGCAAGTTTGAATTTATGTGTGCATTTTATCACAATAAAAGACAAGAAAACATTAAAGCAGAGGATGTGACTCAGTTGTAGAAAGGCTGCCTCGCACACACGGGGCCCTGAGTTCCATCCCAGTACCATACACATACAACAGAAATTATGTGGCATTAACAGCAATGTACCAAACATCTACGTTTGGGCTGTGGCTTCAGCTCAGTGTTAGAACACTTGTGTCACACATATGAGTCCTTGGCTTTAACCCCTAGTGCGACAATGAAAAGACACTTGAGCCTGCTGTGGTAGTGCATTCCTGAGCACACAGCAGGTTGAGGCACAGGGCCGTGCGCACGCCACCAGAGTTTGGGAGAAGCACATTCCCAACTCCTTTGCTCTGAGGACACTGGCCCTTTTCCTTGGGTTCTTGCCTGTTCGTATTTGTTTCTGTTTGTAATCTGCCTTCAGCCTCAGGTTGGGGCTGAGATCTGGGTGAGAGGGGAAGATGGGTTGGCAGGTTGTTCACCACGACAGGATCAGCATGCAAGCTCCCACAGGGGTTTGAGTTCTTGAGATGTGGATGAGTGGGATTCCAGATCAAGGTGAGGAACCCTGTGAGTGTGCAAAGTGTCACACCACCTCTCCCCCAGGACCTGCCTGGCAGGGGTTCTGGTCAGGGAACGCAAAGGCTCATCTGACTGTATTTTCAGGATTATATCTCCAGTCCCCATATACAGAGTACAGAGGAGCAGATTGAGCGGTAATGGTTGAAGGCAAGGGCTATGTGAAGGCAGCTCTTTTAAGACTTAAGGAACGAAACAAAACGACATAAAAGAACACATAGGTTAATGCCACCCATCAGATCCCAGATCCTTGTGTACCATCCACGGCAGCGTAGGTGTTCATCAGCCTTTGTAAAGGGAAAAAAAACAGGGTGTCTATCCCTTTGATCCAGGAGTGCTATTTCTAAAATTACCCATAATAAAGCAAGATCTGTGTGCCAAAGGTAACTGCAGCATTATCTGTTAAGGTGGGAGAGGGCACATTACGTAATGCCTAACAATAGACGTAGGGGGCGGGACAAAACACTGTAAGAGTTACAATGGTTGGTGACCTAGGTAAAACATGCCTGGAGGCCGAAGGGTGACGAGTTCATGATCAGCTGGCATATGGATGAGATTCTGTCTTGAAAGACTCACCCAAACATAAAGGACCAAAGTGGGGGCTGGAGAGAGAGAGCTCAGCAGTTAAGTTCTCTTGCTGAGGACTGGAGTTCAGCTCCCAGCACCCCAGTGGGTAGCTCACAAGTGTCTATAACTTCAGCTCCAGGGGATCTGAGTCCTCTTTCAGGCCTCTGAGGGTATCCACACAACAAGCACATGTACACACAAGCGTACACAAAAATAAAATAAAGGTTTAAATTTTTTTTAAAGTGACTTCTAGAAAGACTAAAATATCAGGCACATTATGAAGATATTGATATATGTATATTATCACATACTAGAAGTAAATATATGCGAATAACCAAACATGGTTATTTGATGTGGTAAGAGGCTTTCCCGTGGAAAACATCTTTGTAGTGTTAGTTACACATTTGTAGCTATTTTATTTATTATTTTAATTGTGTGTGTGCATGCACAGGTGCATGAGTGCACACACATGAATGTAAAGACCCTTGGAGGTCAGAGCATCAGATACCCAAGGAGCTGGCATTACAGGCCACCAGATGTGGGTGCTGAGAACTATTCGCAGTGCTCTTAACCTCTGACCCATCTTCCCAGCCCTTTGTATCTAGACACTGACAACCAAAAACTGTGTCGTCCTCTAGTGGAAGCTGCTGAGAATTACGGGATACAGAAAGTGTTTTTGGAAGAGGAAACCCAGCTGTTTCCCTCTCAGTCACAAACTCACTCCACTTCAGGAAGCTGAGTTCCCTTGGAGCCAAATCCATGAGTTTTCTATAGCGGCTTCGGCTGCTGAACTCACAAGTGACTGGTAGATTGTAGGTTGACTCCTCTGTGCTTTACCAGCGTTCCCCCTCACTTCCCAGCCTCTAGAAAAAGCCACCTGGTGCCGGGCGGTGGTGGTGCATGCCTTTAATCCCAGCACTCCGGAGGCAGAGTCAGGTGGATCTCTGTGAGTTCAAGGCCAGCCTGGTCTACAGAGCAAGATGCAGGACAGGCACCAACACTACACAGAGAAACCCTGTCTTGAAAAACCAAAAAAAAAAAAAAAA